>JASAMW010003872.1:0-64722 GCA_030247985.1 Epsilonema sp. ZAB3_2
AGTCAGCTGCTTTGTATGATCGTAGTAGGGGAAGGGAATGGGTGAGAATCGAACCCCGGGGTGGCCCATCCGTGCGATGATTCTGCCACGAAGCCACGGCGGCCCATGTATTCCAGCTTTTGGTTTGGTACCATAAGACAGGCTGGGAATGGGATCGGGACCCTGGCTCAGGATAGAAATTCTTTGCAGCCTCTGTGGTTATCTTGGTACCGTGACATTGATTTGGTGGGAATCGAACCGGGCTCATGCGATTATACCACTCTGCCACACGGCGGACCGTGTGTAAGGTTCGAACCCCGACCTGTCATTTACCACTAAGCCAAGGCGAACTGAGGTCGTATTGCGTATGTAAGCACCAGCCAATGCATGTGTATTGCTTTAGCTGTCTTCGACTGCACCGACAAGCTGGACGGTCACTACGAAACTCCCCGCTCTCCTTTCCAGCCAGGCCTAACGCGACCGAGCACCTCTCTCAGGGCAACTACGCTTCCGTCTCTGGCCAGTGCCTGCTCCCTAAATTCGTGGAATGGTGCGGTGGCGTCAACACCTTCATCCCAAACTCAGCCGCCCCAGAACCCGCGTAAGTTGTATCATCGTGAAGCTAAGTACAAATGTTGGTAGGTGCGGACAATGTAGTAGGGTATCTAGCGCGCTGTGTAGCTACATATGTGTAGGTAATGTATCATGCATGGTATGTACAGTAGCGGTCAACACCAGGGTAAACCCGGCCATATGGGGAAAATCTGGCTACCCAAGCTCCTGAAGGAATCGATTGATATACTAGTTCATCGATTCATCATTTGCTGAAGGTTTACCCCGTGTTCGGATTGGGAGTACATATGGGGGTATGCATAGGGGGGGGGGGGGGCGGGTTATGCATGTTTTGCCAATATGGGGCTGCATTGGGGAGAGTTGGGTGGGGGGTTATGCACCGGTAAATACGGTACCCTACCTACCTACGTATCTACGCGCGTGTGTTGCTTTTAGCCGTCTTCGACTGCTCCAACAAGCTCAGCCCCACGCTCTCCCTGCAGCCAACACTGGTTAGAGTGCAAGGCCTTCCTGACGATCGAGCACTTCTGCCAGGAGGGCTACGCTTTCGACGCGTGAAGTGGTGCCACACCTTCGTCCCGACTCTTCAGCCACCCCAGAATCCGCGTAAGTCAGCTGCTTTGTATGATCGTAATAGGGGAAGGGAATGGGTGAGAACCCCGGGGTGGCCCATCCGTGCGATGATTCTGCCACGAAGCCACGGCGGCCCATGTATTCCAGCTTTTGGCTTGGTACCATGGACAGGGAATGGGATCGGGACCCTGGCTCAGGGTAAAAATTCTTTGAATCCTCTGTGGTAATCTTGGTACCGTGACATTAGCGCGCTACACACGTGGTGAGTAAACTCACGGTGAATTCGATGAACTTCGAGTTTTATTTTTCGTGTAGAGCATTCTCACTTGCTCCCAAGCGCAACTGTGTTCACACGACGGTGAGTTTCAAACTGACGGTGAATTCACCGGCCTTCCTATGCTTCATCGCATACTTATGGGGAATTCCCCGTGAGTTTACTCACCACGTGTGTAGCGCGCTATTGATTGGTGGGAATCGAACCGGGCTCATGCGATTATACCACTCTGCCACACGGCGGCCCGTGTAAGATTCGAACCCCGACCTGTCATTTTACCACTAAGCCAAGGTGAACTGAGGTCATATTGCGCATGTAAGCAAGCTTGTTTCCTAACAAAGTTACGTCTTTCTGGAATACCAGCCAATGCATGTGTATTGTTTATAGCTGTCTTGACTGCACAAGCAAGCTGGACGGTCGCTACCAAGATCCCCGCTCTGCAGCCAGGCCTGGTTCGAGTGGAAGAACGCGATTACGACCAGCACCTCTGCCAGGCAACTACGCATCCGATGTCATTACCCAAGCTCCTGAAGGAAAGACGACGGCGTCGACCTTCGCGTCCGACTACCAATCAAAAGTTGCACTGAAAATCCAGGTAATTCAGAGGGGTCGCCTCGCTACCAAGCACTGGCTCTTATTGGTGGACACTAGGTACCTGAAGCTGGTCGGATTTTCCCATGGACGGGTTTACCCCACAGTACCCTATCTAGTTTAGGTACCTGGTGTGCGTACGGGGAACTGTGTTGCAGGGTGTGGGAATCGAACCCGCCTTTGCGCGTGAAACCACTGCGCCAGGGTGTGTTCATACGTACCGTAGTTGTAGGACTGCATGAATATGTATTGCACTGTAAAAATACGGTGTTTTGTGCTTTCAGCCGTCTTTGACTGCACGGGTAAGCTCGATGGTCGCTACGAAGATCCGCGCTTGACGTCATCTCCTTCCTGCCCAAATTCGTGCAATGGTGCGGTGAGGGAATCCTGGAGGAATGCCAGTGCGGCCCCGGACGCTCCTTCCTCCAGCGCCTGCCAGGACGCGCAGTACGAGGCCTGCAACGGAACCAGCACACACTGTCCAACCCACGTAAGCTCAACCGAAGTGCGTTTGTAGATACCAGTGGCCCGTTACAGCTTCGCAGTAAAAGCCTTTTGCAGATAACCCTTTTGCAGATCTGGCAACCCTGTTGAAGATCGTGATCTGTCAACATATTATGCATTGGAACTTATGGGCAGTTGGCAAAAAGATATCTGGTACCCTATCGCAGAGTTGGAACCTATGGAGTTGGCCCTTTCTCGCATAGTATAAAGTTTGCCGTTAACCTTTTGCGCTTTGATTGCAACCTTGATGGACGTTTAGCGCATCTCGCGTTTTATTCGTGTGATTTTCGGTCGTGACATTTGTACGCTGGTTGAAATGCGTCGTTTGTTTCTGCGGATTTAGTATAAATATATTATATCATTTATTGGTGTGGCTGATAGATAAAATGAAGGCTTTGGGTCTGGGATAGTCTTTGAAGAGCTAGATGGACGTGTAGCTGAAATTGAGTGGTGTGGTGATCTGCGCGCTTTTAGTACTAAAATATCGATTATCGATCGATTATTGGTGATCGGTTGATCATATCACAAATCGAAGGCCTTCCTGGCGTCCTCGAGGGCATAAGCTCTCGAAAGAGTCCTGAATGGATGCTGTAGCTGCAAAATTGAGTGAGTTATGAGTAATCTGCGCGCTTTTAGTACTAAAATATGATTATCGATTATTGGTGATCGGCTGATCAGATCAAAAATCGAAGACCTTCTTGCCACCCTTGGGCATATAAGCTTTCGAATGAGCCATTGGCGAACGCTGTAGCTGCAAAACTGAGCGAGTCTATAGCATTGCACACACACACACACACACACAGACAGACACACAGACATCAGCCCTATTTGTTAGTAGATGATCGGAATATATTATAGAGCCCTATGGGGTAAACCTGGCTGGCTACCCAAGCTCCTGAAGGAATCAGGATGTGTATGGTACAAGTATGTGTGTATGTGTATGCCTTTATTAGCTGTGTATGTGTATGCCTTTATTAGCTATATCAGGATGTGTATGGTACAGTGTGTGTGTATGTTTGATGTTTAGGCTTATGACGTTCGACGTGATCTCCGGTCATGGTGCCAACACCTTCGTCCCGACTCTACCAAACTCAGCCACCCCAGAATCCGCGTAAGTCAGCTGCTTTGTATGATCGTAGTAAGGGAAGGGAATGGGTGAGAATCGAACCCCGGGGTGGCCCATCCGTGCGATGATTCTGCCACGAAGCCACGGCGGCCCATGTATTCCAGCTTTTGGTTTGGTAACATAGACAGGGAATGGAATCGGGACCCTGGCTCAGGGTAAAAATTCTTTGAATCCTCTGTGGTAATCTTGGTACCGTGACATTGATTGGTGGGAATCGAACCGGGCCCATGCGATTATACCACTCTGCCACACGGCGGCCCGTGTAAGATTCGAACCCCGACCTGTCATTTTACCACTAAGCCAAGGTGAACTGAGGTCATAAAGTTGTACGTCTTTCTGGAATACCAGCCAATGCATGTGTATTGTTTATAGCTGTCTTGACTGCACCGGCAAGCTGGACGGTCGCTACCAAGATCCCCGCTCTGCAGCCAGGCCTGGTTCGAGTGGAAGAACGCGATTACGACCAGCACCTCTGCCAGGCAACTACGCATCCGATGTCATTACCCAAGCTCCTGAAGGAAAGACGACGGCGTCGACCTTCGCGTCCGACTACCAATCAAAAGTTGCACTGAAAATCCAGGTAATTCAGAGGGGTCGCCTCGCTACCAAGCACTGGCTCTTATTGCATATGGTGGACACTAGTTTCAATAGTGTCCATTATTGGTTGCTGAGCTATGCAGCCCTGAAGCTGGTCGGATTTTCCCATGGCTGGGTTTGCCCCACAGTACCCTATCTAGTTCAGGTACCTGAAGCTGGTCGGATTTTCCCATGGCCGGGTTTGCCCCACAGTACCCTATCTAGTTCAGGTACCTGAAGCTGGTCGGATTTTCCCATGGCCGGGTTTGCCCCACAGTACCCTATCTAGTTTAGGTACCTGGTGTGCGTACGGGGAACTGTGTTGCAGGGTGTGGGAATCGAACCCGCCCTTGCGCGTGAAACCACTGCGCCAGGGTGTGTTCATACGTACCGTAGTTGTAGGACTGCATGAATATGTATTGCACTGTAAAAATACGGTGTTTTGTGCTTTCAGCCGTCTTTGACTGCACGGGAAGCTACGAAGATCGGCGCTTGACGTCATCTCCTTCCTGCCCAAATTAGTGCAATGGTGCGGTGAGGGAATCCTGGAGGAATGCCAGTGCGGCCCCGGACGCTCCTTCCTCCAGCGCCTGCCAGGACGCGCAGTACGAGGCCTGCAACGGAACCAGCACGCACTGTCCAACCCACGTAAGCTCAACCGAAGTAGTGCGTTTGTAGATTATGATCGGAATATATTATAGAGCACTATGCGGTAAACCTGGCTCTCCCAACTCCCGAAGGAATCGATTATAGTGTCCATTATTGGTTGCTGAGATATGCACCCTGAACTCGTCGGATTTTCCCATGCCGTTTGCCCCACAGTACCCTATCTAGTTCAGGTCCTGAGCTGTCGTTTTCCCATCCGTTTCCCCCAATCCCTATTATTATAGTCTCGATTTTCCTCTTTCCCCTCCTTCTGTTTCTACTTCTTTTCCTGCCGTTTCCCCACATCCTTCTTCCTCGCTATTGTCTTTCGTTTCCCCCCCCGGCCATAGAAATCCGACCAATTCAGGACCTGAATAGATAGGGTACTGTGGGGCAAACCCGGGTAAACCCGGCCATGGGAAATCCGACCAGCTTCCCTAACTAAGGGTACTGTGGGGCAACCCGGCCAGGGAAAATCCACAGCTTCAGGTACCTGAACTAGAAGGTACTGTGGGCAAACCCGGCCATGGGAAAATCACGGACACGAGCTTCAGGCTATATCTCAGCAACCAAAATACACAAATCGATTCCTTCGGGAGCTTGGTAGCCAGCCAGGTTTACCGCATAGGGCTCTATAAATATTCCGATCATAACTACAAACGCACTACTTCGGTTGAGCTTACGTTGACAGTCGTGCTGGTTCCTTGCAGGCCTCGTATCCCTGGCAGGCGCTGGAGGAAGGCCCCCCTCCGGTTCCTCCATTATATTTGGCGAGGAGAACCAACCCTTCTAGCTTCCCGTGCAGTCAACAAAGCACAAAACACCGTATTTTTACAGGCAATAATAACAGCTAAACTACGGTACGTAGAAACACACCCGCAGTGGTTTCACGCGCAAGGGCGTTATTCCCACACCCTGCAACACGTTCCCCGTACGCACACCAGTACCTAAACTAGATAGGGTACTTGGCAAACCCAGCCATAGGAAAACACCAGCTTCAGGACCTGAACTAGATAGGGAACTTGGGGCAAACACGCCATAGAAAACCACCAGCTCAGGTACCTGACTAGATAGGGTACTGGGCAAACCATGGAAAACCACAGCTTCAGGACCTAACTAAAGGGTACTTGGCAAACCGCCGAAAATCACCAGCTTCAGGTCCTGAACTAGATAGGGTACTGTGGGGCAAACCCGGCCATGGGAAAATCCGACGAGTTTCAGGGCTGCATATCTAGCAACCAATAATGGACACATAATCGATTCCTTCGGAGCTTGGGTAGCCAGCCAGGTTTACCCCAGTGCTCTATAATATATTCCGATCATAACTACAAACGCATACTTCGTTGAGCTTACGTGGGTTGGACAGTCGTGCTGGTTCCGTTGCAGGCCTCGTACTCGCGTCCTGGCAGGCGCTGGAGGAACGTTCCTCCAGGTTCCCTCACCGCACCATTGCACGAATTTGGGCAGGAAGGAGATGACGTCAAGCGCGGATCTTCGTAGGACCTCGAGCTTCCCGTGCAGTCAAAGACGGCTAAAGCACAAAACACCTATTTTTACAGTGCAATACATATTCATGCAGTCCTACAACTACGGTACGTATGAACACACCCTGGCGCAGTGGTTTCACGCGCAAGGCGGGTTCGATTCCCACACCCTGCAACAGTTTCCGTAGAACAGTACCTAAACTAGATAGTACTTGGGCAAACCCGGCCATGGGAAAATCCGACCAGCTTCAGGTACCTGAACTAGATAGGGTACTGTGGGGCAAACCCGGCCAAACATTAGTATGTGGAAAATCGACCGCTTCAGCTATAGCTAGCAACCAATAATACACTATAAACTAGTGTCCACCAATCAATAGCGTGCTTGGTAGCGAGGCGCCCCTCTTCCTGGTTTTCATCTTTTTTTAGTGACGGAGGTCGGCCTCGTCTTCCTTAGGAGCTTGGGTAATACATCGATTAGTTCCTGGCAGAGGTGCTGTTAACCGTTTTCCTCACCAGGCCTCTAGGCGGGTCTTGTAGCAGCTTTTGAGTAAAGTATAAACAAACACAGCATTGCTGTATTCCAGAAGACGTAACTTAAACAAGCTTGCTTACATGCGCAATATGACCTCATTCACCTGGCTAGTGGTAAAATACAGGTCTTCGAACTAACCCGTGCAGAGTGTATAATCGCAGGGCCGTTGATTCCCACCAACAATGTCATACAAGATTACACAGAGGATTCAAGAATTTTTACCGCAGGTCCGTCCCATTCCCTGTCATGGTACCAGCCAAAAGCTATACATGGCCGCCGTGGCTTCGTGGAGAACATCGCACGGATGGGCCCCCCGGTTCTCACCCTCCCTTCCCTAACAACAAACAGCTCTTCGCGATTCTGGGTGGCAGGTTGGACAGTGCGTTCTGGTTCCGTTGCAGGCCTCCTACTGCGCATCCTGGCAGGCGCTGGAGGAAGGAGCGTCCGGGGCCGCACTGGCGTTCCTCCAGGATTCCCTCACGGCTGAAAGCACAAAACACCGTATTTTTACAGTGCAATACATATGTACGCAGTCCTACAACTACGGTACATATGAACACACCCTGGCGCAGTGGTTTCACGCGCAAGGGCGGGTTCGATTCCCACACCCTGCAACACAGTTCCCCGTACGCACACCAGGTACCTAAACTAGATAGGGTACTGTGAGGCAAACCCGGCCATAGGAAAATCCGACCAGCTTCAGGTACCTGAACTAGATAGGGTACTGTGGGGCAAACCCGGCCATGGGAAAATCCGACCAGCTTCAGGTACCTGAACTAGATAGGGTACTGTGGGGCAAACCCGGCCCCGTACGCACACCAGGTACCTAAACTAGATAGGGTACTGTGGGGCAAACCCGGCCATAGGAAAATCCGACCAGCTTCCAGGTACCTGAACTAGATAGGGTACTGTGGGGCAAACCCGGGGCAAACCCGGCCATGGGAAAATCCGACCAGCTTCCCTGAACTATAGGGTACTGTGGGGCAAACCCGGCCACGGGAAAATCCGACCAGCTTCAGGTACCTGAACTAGATAGGGTACTGTGGGGCAAACCCGGCCATGGGAAAATCCGACGAGCTTCAGGGCTGCATATCTCAGCAACCAATAATGGACACTATAATCGATTCCTTCGGGAGCTTGGGTAGCCAGCCAGGTTTACCGCATAGTGCTCTATAATATATTCCGATCATAATCTACAAACGCACTACTTCGGTTGAGCTTACGTGGGTTGGACAGTGCGTGCTGGTTCCGTTGCAGGCCTCGTACTGCGCGTCCTGGCAGGCGCTGGAGGAAGGAGCGTCCGGGGCCGCACTGGCATTCCTCCAGGATTCCCTCACCGCACCATTGCACTAATTTGGGCAGGAAGGAGATGACGTCAAGCGCGGATCTTCGTAGCGACCATCGAGCTTTCCCGTGCAGTCAAAGACGGCTGAAAGCACAAAACACCGTATTTTTACAGTGCAATACATATTCATGCAGTCCTACAACTACGGTACGTATGAACACACCCTGGCGCAGTGGTTTCACGCGCAAGGGCGGGTTCGATTCCCACACCCTGCAACACAGTTCCCCGTACGCACACCAGGTACCTAAACTAGATAGGGTACTGTGGGGCAAACCCGGCCATGGGAAAATCCGACCAGCTTCAGGTACCTGAACTAGATAGGGTACTGTGGGGCAAACCCGGCCATGGGAAAATCCGACCAGCTTCAGGTACCTGAACTAGATAGGGTACTGTGGGGCAAACCCAGCCATGGGAAAATCCGACCAGCTTCAGGGCTGCATAGCTCAGCAACCAATAATGGACACTATTGAAACTAGTGTCCACCATATGCAATAAGAGCCAGTGCTTGGTAGCGAGGCGACCCCTCTGAATTACCTGAATTTTCAGTGCAACTTTTGATTGGTAGTCGGACGCGAAGGTCGACGCCGTCGTCTTTCCTTCAGGAGCTTGGGTAATGACATCGGATGCGTAGTTGCCTGGCAGAGGTGCTGGTCGTAATCGCGTTCTTCCACTCGAACCAGGCCTGGCTGCAGAGCGGGGATCTTGGTATCCAGCTTGCCGGTGCAGTCAAGACAGCTATAAACAATACACATGCATTGGCTGGTATTCCAGAAAGACGTACAACTTTATGACCTCAGTTCACCTTGGCTTAGTGGTAAAATGACAGGTCGGGGTTCGAATCTTACACGGGCCGCCGTGTGGCAGAGTGGTATAATCGCATGGGCCCGGTTCGATTCCCACCAATCAATGTCACGGTACCAAGATTACCACAGAGGATTCAAAGAATTTTTACCCTGAGCCAGGGTCCCGATTCCATTCCCTGTCTATGTTACCAAACCAAAAGCTGGAATACATGGGCCGCCGTGGCTTCGTGGCAGAATCATCGCACGGATGGGCCACCCCGGGGTTCGATTCTCACCCATTCCCTTCCCTTACTACGATCATACAAAGCAGCTGACTTACGCGGATTCTGGGGTGGCTGAGTTTGGTAGAGTCGGGACGAAGGTGTTGGCACCATGACCGGAGATCACGTCGAACGTCATAAGCCTAAACATCAAACATACACACACACTGTACCATACACATCCTGATATAGCTAATAAAGGCATACACATACACAGCTAATAAAGGCATACACATACACACATACTTGTACCATACACATCCTGATTCCTTCAGGAGCTTGGGTAGCCAGCCAGGTTTACCCCATAGGGCTCTATAATATATTCCGATCATATCTACAAACGCACTTCGGTTGAGCTTACGTGGGTTGGACAGTGTGTGCTGGTTCCGTTGCAGGCCTCGTACTGCGCGTCCTGGCAGGCGCTGGAGGAAGGAGCGTCCGGGGCCGCACTGGCATTCCTCCAGGATTCCCTCACCGCACCATTGCACGAATTTGGGCAGGAAGGAGATGACGTCAAGCGCGGATCTTCGTAGCGACCATCGAGCTTACCCGTGCAGTCAAAGACGGCTGAAAGCACAAAACACCGTATTTTTACAGTGCAATACATATTCATGCAGTCCTACAACTACGGTACGTATGAACACACCCTGGCGCAGTGGTTTCACGCGCAAGGGCGGGTTCGATTCCCACACCCTGCAACACAGTTCCCCGTACGCACACCAGGTACCTAAACTAGATAGGGTACTGTGGGGTAAACCCGTCCATGGGAAAATCCGACCAGCTTCAGGTACCTAGTGTCCACCAATAAGAGCCAGTGCTTGGTAGCGAGGCGACCCCTCTGAATTACCTGGATTTTCAGTGCAACTTTTGATTGGTAGTCGGACGCGAAGGTCGACGCCGTCGTCTTTCCTTCAGGAGCTTGGGTAATGACATCGGATGCGTAGTTGCCTGGCAGAGGTGCTGGTCGTAATCGCGTTCTTCCACTCGAACCAGGCCTGGCTGCAGAGCGGGGATCTTGGTAGCGACCGTCCAGCTTGCCGGTGCAGTCATATAAACAATACACATGCATTGGCTGGTATTCCAGGAAGACGTACAACTTTGTTAGGAAACAAGCTTGCTTACATGCGCAAGATGACCTCAGTTCACCTTGGCTTAGTGGTAAAATGACAGGTCGGGGTTCGAATCTTACACGGGCCGCCGTGTGGCAGAGTGGTATAATCGCATGAGCCCGGTTCGATTCCCACCAATCAATAGCGCGCTACACACGTGGTGAGTAAACTCACGGGGAATTCCCCATAAGTATGCGATGAAGCATAGGAAGGCCGGTGAATTCACCGTCAGTTTGAAACTCACCGTCGTGTGAACACAGTTGCGCTTGGGAGCAAGTGAGAATGCTCTACACGAAAAATAAAACTTGGTTCAAACTCATCGGTGAATTCACCGTGAGTTTACTCACCACGTGTGTAGCCCACTAATGTCACGGTACCAAGATTACCACAGAGGATTCAAAGAATTTTTACCCTGAGCCAGGGTCCCGATCCCATTCCCTGTCTATGGTACCAAACCAAAAGCTGGAATACATGGGCCGCCGTGGCTTCGTGGCAGACATCGCACGGATGGGCCACCCCGGGGTTCGATTCTCACCCATTCCCTTCCCCTACTACGATCATACAAAGCAGCTGACTTACGCGGATTCTGGGGTGGCTGAGTTGGCAGATTCTGGGGTGGCTGCGTTGGTAGAGTCGGGACGAAGGTGTTGGCACCACTTCGACCGGAGATCACGTCGAAAGCGTAGCCCTCCTGGCGGAAGTGCTCGATGGTCAGGAAGGCCTTGCACTCTAACCAGTGTTGGCTGCAGGGAGAGCGTGGGGCTGAGCTTGTTGGAGCAGTCGAAGATGGCTAAAAGCAACACACGCGCGCAGATACGTAGGTAGGTAGGGTACCGTATTTACCGGTGCATAACCCCCACCCAACTCTCCCCAATGCATAGCCCCATATTGGCAAAACATGAATTACCCCCCCCCCCCCCCCCCTATGCATACCCCCATATGTACTCCCAATCCGAACACGGGGTAAACCTTCAGCAAATGATGAATCGATGAACTAGTATATCAATCGATTCCTTCAGGAGCTTGGGTAGCCAGATTTTCCCCATATGGCCGGGTTTACCCTGGTGTTGACCGCTACTGTACATACCATGCATGATACATTACCTACACATATGTAGCTACACAGCGCGCTAGATACCCTACTACATTGTCCGCACCTACCAACATTTGTACTTAGCTTCACGATGATACAACTTACGCGGGTTCTGGGGCGGCTGAGTTTGGGATGAAGGTGTTGACGCCACCGCACCATTCCACGAATTTAGGGAGCAGGCACTGGCCAGAGACGGAAGCGTAGTTGCCCTGAGAGAGGTGCTCGGTCGCGTTAGGCCTGGCTGGAAAGGAGAGCGGGGAGTTTCGTAGTGACCGTCCAGCTTGTCGGTGCAGTCGAAGACAGCTAAAGCAATACACATGCATTGGCTGGTGCTTACATACGCAATACGACCTCAGTTCGCCTTGGCTTAGTGGTAAATGACAGGTCGGGGTTCGAACCTTACACACGGTCCGCCGTGTGGCAGAGTGGTATAATCGCATGAGCCCGGTTCGATTCCCACCAAATCAATGTCACGGTACCAAGATAACCACAGAGGCTGCAAAGAATTTCTATCCTGAGCCAGGGTCCCGATCCCATTCCCAGCCTGTCTTATGGTACCAAACCAAAAGCTGGAATACATGGGCCGCCGTGGCTTCGTGGCAGAATCATCGCACGGATGGGCCACCCCGGGGTTCGATTCTCACCCATTCCCTTCCCCTACTACGATCATACAAAGCAGCTGACTTACGCGGATTCTGAGGTGGCTGAGTTCAGAGTCGGACGAAGGTGTTCACACCGCCGCACCATTTCACGAACTTGGGGAAAAGGCACTGGCCGGAGATAGCGTAGCCCTCCTCCTGGCAGAAGTGCTCGATCGTCTGGAAGGCCTTGCACTCGAACCAGTGCTGGCTGCGGGGAGAGCGAAGCCGTCGCTTGTTGAAGCAGTCGAAGACGGCTAAAAGCAACACACGCGCGTAGATACGTATAGGTAGGTAGGTAGGGTAAGGGTTAGTAACACACAGTTTAGTACATGAGCAATCCTGTTTGGGTCAGCATTGTGACCGCTACAATAAACTGCAAAACCTGTTGCTGCCATTGGGTAAATGAAGCGATAGGGGATGACATAAAAGACAAAGGGCATGAGCGCCAAGTGGATGCATACTGTAACTTACAAACCTACTGTGGGGTAAACCCGAACACGGGTAAACCCGAACACCTACAGCAAATGATGAACATGGTAGCTACGTAGTGCCCTTATTATATTCCGACATAATCTATAAGCACAGTTCGGTTGAGCTTACGCGGGTTGAGAAAATCCGGCTATCTAGTTTCATGGCTAAGGCCACTCTTACTTCCCCCGACCGGCCCGAATTATCCCGCGCCATCCACCCACACGTACAATAGGGTGCTCTGGAGTAAACCCGGACATGGGAGTAAACCCGGATACCTACGTAGTATACCTCAGCAACCATACTACCAGAACTCTCCTCTTTCAAATGAGCTGCCATGTTCATTTGCTGAAGCGGTCAGAAAAGCTTCGAGTTTACCCCACAGTACCCTACACGATATAGACATTTCGTCACTACTTACGCGGTTGAGCGGGCGTTGGCGGAGGCGGCGGGAGCGTGGGCAGGACGAAGCACCACTGGAGGAACTGGGGGAGGAGGCACGGCCGGAGATCACGTCCGAAGCAGCCCTGGCACCGGTACTCGACTCCTACCACAGGGCGCGCGCGGATCCTCATAGCGACCATCCGGCAGCTGCGAACAGTCCAGAACCGCTAAACACAATACGCAAACAAGCGTGGGGTAAACCTGGCCACCTGGGATGCACATCTCAGCAGCAAATGGACCGGTTGAATGAAACAAATGATTCCTTGTTTCGAATAGTTCATCACTGCTGAGACAGCGAGTACAAGGGAGCTTAGCCAACAGTACCGTAAATAATGGGTCCAACCTCCAAAGGTCCAAAGGGGTTATACACTGGGGGATCCACCATATGCAATAAGAGCAGTGCTTGGTCGCGAGGCGACCCCTCTGAATTAAAGGGGGATCCGGCGGGAATTTAGTATGGGAAGGGCTAATTTCATATTTTTGAGATTTGAGGGGCCTATCCTATGTAAAATTCCATCCTCTTTCGATCTAGGAGCCGATTTTGCCCCTGTGAGGCGGCGCCCTGAGTTAGGAAGGGGATTTCGCAACACTTTGGCCTATCTCGAGCTTTCTAACTGGGGCGCCGCTTCACAGAGGCAAAATTGGCTCCAGTACATGGGATTAGATCGAAAGAGGATGCGATTTTACATAGGTACTGGTAGGTACTCTCAGAAGTTAGAACGGCGAAATTTTCCTCCCCATACAAACTTTCCCGCCAAATCCCCCCCTTTAACCTTGATTTTCAGTGCAACTTTTGATCGCCTCGCGACCAAGCACTGCTCTTATTGCATATGGTGGGGATACCGTATTTACCAGTGCATAACCACCCCCCATGTATATCCCCCAATGCATAGCCCCATATTGGCAAGCAAAACATAAAAAGTGCCCAATGCATAGCCACCCCTACGCATAGCCCATATGAACTGTAGAACCTGAACCTACCTGTACAAGCTGGTCATAAGCTACCTAAGCTTTTGGCTAAAATTCCCCTATCCCTTGCCCTCACTTGTAGTTAGCATTTCCAATAAATTAGCCCTTCCCAAAACTAACCCAGCATCAATAAAGAAAAAACAGCCTTGCTTACGCGGAGGAGGCAGAGTGGTGGTAGAGGGCGTAGACGGGGAAGAACGGCCTCTGCGGTTGGATGGATCTGGCGACGAAGACCATGGCGAAGGATACCGTTTCTCGAGGGAGAGGTAGGCCAGAAGGGAAACAGACGTTTGCAGGTGGAATGGAGAGAGAAGTCCGACCAACTAACTCGCAACCTGGTTTCCAGCCGAGAATGAGGCAATGCAAACAAAAAACACGGGCGAGCGGAGAAGTTTCGAGTTAGTTGGCGAATGGCATGTAAATTTGGGGAAGGAGGGGTGACAAAGTCGTCCGGGAACGAAGTTTGTAGGGGAGGAAGCTATTTGCATTGGTAGAAGACGTTATAGTGATATTGCGTCAGACGATTCGCGAAGCTTTTTATGGGGCGGAAATTTACATGAAGTGTTGACTGGCCAGGGCGAAAAGGAGTGACAGACTCGCAGAGAACAGTCGTACATTGGAAATTTCAACCAAGTGTTGCAACAAGCTTGCGAAAAGTGAATCTATCATCCCTCTTAGTCACACTTCAAAATATTCAAATTTTTCGAACGCTACGCGCGACGAAAACTTTCTTTGAGTTGTGCAAAAATTTGCATTCTTCGTTTTGTTTTAGCGACAAAAAATTTGCATCAAGACCCAACCAGCGAAGCCGGTTGTCTTCATCGGTTCTTGGCGGAGTTGAAGGGCGCTCCAAAGATAATAAACACTTTTTGGTCTGTGCGTATATTTCTTGCTGCATTTTCTGCATATTTGTATAAATTTTATATACCCTGTGGCGCTAAATGCAGCTAAAAATATTCGCACAGCCGTGTACTCCTAGAGAAACCATCTGAATAAAACCTCTCTAGGAGTGCATGGCACAGCAAAAAGTCCATGGACACCTTGAAAGTAAAGAAGTTGCACATGTACTCCTAGAGTCCTAGAAGGTGAAACTTTCAAGGTGTCCATGACGTCTTGACTGAATGGACGGAATATTGGGTGAACACTAAAAGTCGTCACATCGTCACGCGTCACATGGCGTCACGCGTCACAAATGAGGCGTCACTACACTACAATTCGTCACAAATAAGGCGTCACCGCACTACAATTCGTCACAGCTTAGGCGTCACCGCACTACAATTCGTCACAGATTGGCGTCACGTCCACAGTCACCGGATAATCCAGTGCTGGAAATACTCCAGGACGCATCACCAATAACGACAGTGAAGCTGTGAACAATTTCGTCAAACAGCACCAGGAATGGATTTCGCTTTCCCTGTAGGAATCAGTTTAGGTAGGCTACTGTAGCAGCATAATTATACGTAAACACTAAACAGTATATGTACAGTACGTACGTACATACGTACGTACATATGTACTGTACTGTACATGTATCAAGCTTTGTCACAATAGTGTATTGACAGTTACGTGTTTTGAAATGCCCCCTCGCTCCACCTGCCTGTTTTGGTTTCTAAAATCTAAGGCCGATTCTGAACTGAAAACGCCCTGCTTTATTGCATTACATACATATGTACGTACATACACAGCTGCGCTTTGCCATGCTTCTCTTTTTCTTTTGCATATCAATGAGCAGCTTGGAGCCGCTGTCCGTCTTGCTCCTCCTTTGTTGCACAGTCTTGCTGTGTCTGTCGGATGTTTACTATGCTCGTTCTTTTCGCGTTTCAACTTTTTCAAAGCATGCACACTGAACGTAGGCAATGTAAAGATCGGTGTATAACCTGATACTATGTATTGCCCGAACCCATGTATAGCCCACCGCAATTTGGTCTATATTGCACTTTTGCACTTTTTCAATGCATGCACACTGAACGTGGCAATGTAAAGATCGGTGTATAACCTGATACTATGTATTGCCCGAACCCATGTATAGCCCACCCAATTTGGTCTATATTGCACTTTTGCACTTTTTCAATGCATGCACGCTGAACGTAGGCAATGTAAAGATCGGTGTATAACCTGATACTATGTATTGCCCGAACCCATGTATAGCCCACCCAATTTGGTCTGTATTGCACTTTTGCAATTTGGTCTATATTGCACTTTTGCACTTTTTTTATGCATGCACGCTGAACGTAGGCAATGTAAAGATCGGTGTATAACCTGATACTATGTATTGCCCGAACCCATGAATAGCCCACCCAATTTGGTCTGTAGTGCACTTTTGCACTTTTTCAATGCATGCACGCTGAACGTAGGCAATGTAAAGATCGGTGTATAACCTGATACTATGTATTGCCCGAACCCATGAATAGCCCACCCAATTTGGTCTGTAGTGCACTTTTGCACTTTTTCAATGCATGCACGCTGAACGTAGGCAATGTAAAGGTCAGTGTATAACCCAATACCATGTATTGCCCGAACTCGTGTATAGCCCGCCCAATTGGGCTATATTGCACTTTTGCACTTTTTCAAAGCATGCACACTGACCACCCAAATTGGCTGATCTTGTTTGTATTACCTTGCAGGGCTATACACCAACCTTTACAGTAGCATTTGTAAACATGCGAGACTGATGTAGGTCAGCCTCGCTGTTCCAGCAGGCTTCAGCCTATCTCTTTTGATCCGCAACCGTGAAGTCACGGTTCAATGGATTCTGGCTTCTGCCAACAGCTGACAGGAAAGAACCACTAATTAGTAGCCTCTCTGCAGCATGCATGAATACTGGTACGGCTACTGAACGGAGTGCGGTCCACCCGTTTCATTTCGTCCTGCAGCTGTGAGACCACAGCACGACGGACATAAGCAGTCCACTGTCCAGACCGGATGTTCCCTGCACCGACTGAATCGAGCAGGCCGAACTCACTCAAGGTCACGGTATGATGCGTACTTCAGGCAAGGAGGAGTAAAAGTCTCTCACTCATCAGAGTTCCGAAACATTCTCATGAACACAATATTATCTCTCAGAATTTTCCGACCAACCGTCTTTATCATCCACAATACACCCGAACTGATTTCAAATCTGATGCAATTGTCAACCTATCTTCTCGCTCCGCACGCTCCCCCTACGCAGTCGCCAGTTGTCCGCTGCAGAGAGTCAATGGCCATTGGAGAAGTCAGCCGCCAGCCAATTGGGGTCCTTGGCGCTTCCCTCCAGAACTGCCTCCTGCGTAGTGCTGCCAGCTGCCAGCCGAATCGATAAGTCTATGTTCGGCTCTTCCAGCCCTCACCGCCCACGCTTCCGCCCGCCCGCTTGACAGCGTCGTACCGGAAACGTACGGTACGCTGAGTGCACCGGTTGCAGTCCTTGTGCATCTTCGGAATAGCGTTTCTATCCCGGCGCCAGAGTCAGCAAAGAATAGTGACGACCTGGACGTGGCTGCGGTCGATGGTCCCGCAGGTTTCACACGTGCTGCCTGGATTCCCTTGCGGGGCGCCTGACCCGCTTGGTCCACCAGGGGTGCAGAAGGAGCGGCGGCCGAAATGGGGAGAGTTCGGCCGTCCAGCAGAGAGCGAGAGTTCGGCCGACTGCCGTTGCAGCCGGCAATTCCAGACTGGAACAGATCGTAGGAGTCCATAAGCAGCTGATGACTTCGCCTCTTCTTCTTGGGTAGCAGGAAGAAAGTTGAAGCCTAATGCTGCCTACGGCGTGCGGAGCCTCAAAGACACGTACATTGCATAAAAGACGGGGGCCGGAATTATGTACATACCTACGTATATCACTCGGGCTTCTTTTCTTGATCCCCCCGAGGGATACCTGCAGGCATCGTGGGTGGAGTTGAACCAGTTGGTTCAACCCTGCTTCTAGACCAAGTAAACTCATTTGAATTCCCTAGCCTAGTAGTTCCCCACGGTCACAATACAGCAGCAGATTTCTGCCGCGGCATTCTAGGACAGCAGGTATAGCCATTTCACACAGCATGAGAAGACATGAACCCATGTCTCCTGTGCTAAACCTGGTCCATTATCCCATCAACTGATAGAGCTGCCATCTAGTAGTTCCAATGGCGCGACTCTCGTTGAGAGCCTTCCAGTTTCCGAGAGACTAATCAACCTTTTCCAATCGAAAAGATTATGCGCTTTTACCATACAAAGGAACAATAGCTAGCGCAGTTACACCAAAATGCAACAGTGGCTACAGTAGCAAAACTCATGCATCCAACAACTAGGCAGCTATCAGTGTCACTTACACCGTGGCCGTTGCAGGGCGTAAGGGCAGAGAAAGTAATGCAAAACCCATCGGTCGTGCAGCTGCCAGAATGTTTCACTGTCCGCTCACTGTTGCACGTTGTACTACTGTAAGTACAGTACGTACGTACTCAACGCACTTCGTACATAACACAACATTGCCACGTACATACATACAGCAGCTTGTGTACATGTTATGCCAAAGCTTCTCGTTCTCCTGATGAGCAAAATTTCCCAGCGTAAGAGGCGAGGATATCCTCGGCCAAATAGTATCTTACGCTCGGCGCTCAATGAGAACGGGATGCCACGCATGCAGTGGTTTCACACCGTTGGTGGTGCAGTATAGTATTAGGTTCGACTTGAACTCGTATTCGAACTCAAATGGAAAATTTCGAACCTATGATACCCTGGACACCGTACCTACATACGTAGCCATTTCTGTAAGTGTCAGCCGGCCTCATGATATGTCTACATAGATTCACGACGAAAGTCCAACCGACTGACAATGCATGTACATACATACGTAGTGGTACTTTGAAGGAGTTGCAAACACATCACAATTCTCGGCCGAGAACTGAAGGTGCAGCATTCTTTTTCCTTCTGTACATACAGTCTCAGCCTAAGCCTCATTCACATCGGACGCCGATCTTAGCCAATACTCGTTTGGTACTTGGGCCGAATCGGTCCCCAAAGGTAACCGCGCGAAACTGCCGCAAATATAGCAAGCAAGTCGGCGGGCAGCATCCTGGTGAATGCGGCTTCGGCACAGCATCCAATTGGACCTGTAAAGACAAATACATTACAGTCGAGCTATGGACAAGGGCCTTAACTGTTTTCTCTGGCTCCTGGCCCAAGCCCGATCATTCTCCCAATGCTCATATTGGCATCGGCTTCTTCCTTCATCGTTCGGTTGCTCCGTTGCGTAATTGCAGCGGCTTAATAACGGAGATTGAAGTCGTAATCAACCACCGAAATCGGAAGGAAGGACGGCGGAACCGTACAATCGGTCGAAAGAAAGTCGGGTGAAGCCGCTAGCTTGAACAAAATAATAACATTTATGCAGAAAACCCATTGGTCTTACCGCTATGCTATTTGTCGTATCTCGCATCATGTTTGCAGGTGGATTTCCACGAGCACTGAGGTGATGAACTATTTTTTATATGATAACTGCAAGCACTTCATTTACGTGATTGCATGCACATGCAAGCAACGTGTATCTGTACGTACAGCTGATCACAGCTGATTCCAAGGGCCATCCATGGTCGGTGAAGCGAAATGGCACCATTCAGAATGGATGGGATACGGTGACGTCCACTTTGGATCGGCCGCATCTCATCCATTCCAATGCCATCGCAAAGACCAATCATTGATGGTCACTTGGACACATTACCTTTCCGTTGAGTACCAACTGGTAGGTCCTTTCCGTTGACGCGGCTGCGGTCGATGGTCCCGCAGGATTCACACATTACTCATTCTCGATGATTTTCGAATATTTCTACATATGTTCACGAAAAAGGGTACTGTATAGCCCCGAAAAAGGGTGCATAGCCCCCGGGGCTGTACAAAAATGAAAGGTCTGATGGGGTTATACACTGGGGGATACATTTACTACATAGAAATACTGTATTTACCGGTGCATAGCCCCATGCAAAAATTGAGACGTCTCATATGGGGCTATGCATAGGAGGGTTATGCATTGGGAGTTATGCACCGGTAAATACAGTATCAGTTTACTGCCTATTTCTCAGAGCAAAAATATATAATAGGGGTTTAGGGGAAGAATGGAGCACACAGTGTAAATGAAACAGGGCATCTCTGACTCATATTCGATCCATTTTATTGGTTCTTTCGAAAAACCTTTGTAATGGATATCCTTTATAATGGTTTCGTAAAAACCTTTATAAAGGTTTCATAAAACCAATAAAAAGGATATCCATTACAAAGGTTTTTGAAAAAACCAATAAAAAGGATCGAATATGAGTCAGGGATGCCCTCTTTCGTTTACACTGTGTGCTCCATTCTTCCCCTAAACCCCTATTATATATTTTTGCTGAGAGTAACGCCATTTGTATGTAGGTGTTTCCAAGTTCTCAGCAACTGGATGGACTGGAGAAACGAGGGGTCGGCTGTGTATGTATGTACTGTACATACTGATTATGGTTCTTAAAGCCATTTTTGTGACCGCACCTGTCGGTCTTTTGCATGGTTGCTTGCTACTCATGGGCAGCCTCGAATAGTACATACGTTCAACAAGCATTGAGTCGTGAAGATGCTGTGACGTATTTTACTCTTGTGACGCCGTGTGACGAATGTCGCTGTGACGCCGACGCCGTGTGACGAATGCCGCTTGTGACGGTGACGATTGACGCCGTGACGAGTGACGCGTGACGACGTGACGAATGACGCCTGTGACGACTTTTAGTGTTCACCTAATAAAGTAGTCCATTAAAATGAGAAAAGTCCATGAAAGCAGTGTCGTGTTTGCGAAGTTTCATTATTGCCGTAATTTGAGCGATTTTCCGTTTTCTCATTTCATCTTCGCTTGTCTTGTCGCTTTCCTCACTTCTTTATCCAAGCACAGTCAACAAGGAGAAGAAAAGTTGACCTTTCTGTTGCAGTAAGTAACTAGTCAATGCCTAGCCTTGCGGTTATTCACGATGGCTTTTTATTGTTTTAGAAAATGAAGTGAACGAATTGTCCGAGATCAAGAACTTCATGCAACTCATCAACCTGAAGTTCCGTTCTTCTATTTCTCACTGTTTAGACGCAGTCAATCGCTTCTTCCTGCGAAAAGGAGCTCAAACTTTCACAGGGAATTTTATCGAATCTTAGTTACGATGGATGCATCTGTGCCCGGTGAACTGCGAGTGCGTGAACTGGAAAAGTTGTACTTATCCGGACCGCAGTTCGGTACCAGTCTTTCTTTGGAATCGCTCATCGACGTTCTTGTCTGTCTCTACGATGAATGCTGCAATTCCACGTTGAGGAAGGAGAAAAATATCGCAGAGTTTGTGGAATGGGGTAAGTACGTACTTACGCGAAAAGTCTTTACATGCTGTAATATATGCAAAGCAATATAGGGGAGCGGAGGGGCTAAAGTCGGACATCAAGCTGATTTATTACCGTAGCCGACACAGTTGAATTCGTGGCAAAGTCGTCAGCTATGTTCAGAAAAGCTTGGTATTCGAATTTACACGCCCTCGCCTCTTCCATCTCAACGTACCCCATTCATAATACATTACCCTAGTAATCACTAGTGCGCTACACACGTGGTGAGTGAACTCAAGGTGAAGTCAGGTTGAGTTGAATTTCGAGTTTCGTTAACTGCGTTTTGAGCATTCTCACTTACTCCCACATGCGAAATTTTCCTCAAGTATTCACACGTGGTGAGTTTGAAACTCCCTGTGAATTCACCGTCCTCCCTATGATTCATCGCATACTTACGCAGAGGGAATTCCCCGGGAGTTTCCTCGCTACGTGTGTAGTGCCCTATTGTGTACTTGTACATCGCACAAAAATGGAGGGGGAGGAGAGCTAAGTTGGGAAGGGTCATCAAGAACGTACGATCTCTTTCAGGCTCGTTCACATTGAGGACATGCTTGGCTCATGCCGGACACTCGCACGGCGTGGCCCTTTTCCCTTCAGTGTGAACGAGCCCTCAGGCAGCTGTAGCTCTGGGGTCATTTCAGCAGAAATACGGTGGTCTATCCCTTTTGCTGTGCGTTTGCATAGACTGATGCTCAGCTTTTCGCCAGGGTATTATTTTTATAAGGCCCCATTTATATGGCGCTTGAGCAATAGGTGATGTAAATGAAAAGTATTACTGCGGACATTTGAGAGCTAAAATTAGCCGAGTGAAAGTAGATGGCAGACATGTTTAGTTTGGGGACACTTTTGCTGTCACTTTGTCCACACGTGTGAATAGCTGGGAGTGCGTAGCTTAGCTTGTCCCGTTCAGCTTTACCCTGTCTTTCATGGTGGGGGAAAAATCAATCGGAAACGGGCTTGGCTTAGTACATTTTGTTTATGCAGCTCATTCCTGACACGAACTAGCGATGGAGTGGACTAGTTTCGCTGACACTAAACTGCCCACTTACTATGTACACGTTAGCTGGCAAGAGTGTATGAATCATACACAGCTCAATAAATAGCTGCCTGCACAGTTGATGATTTGACTCGGTCTGAGGGGCGCCTCTTATGCTGCTTTTGTGTACTCGCCGGGGTTTGCGAGGTTATGCAAACTTGCATACTCATAAATATTGTGAGGAGAAGGTCACTTCGAAGAGTAACAGAACCAAAGAGTAACTGCCACTGAGTATGAGGGATCAGCGTATGCAGCGGGCGTTTCTCACGCATTGCCTCACTCGTTCGGTTGAGTTATGATGTGCTGGGCAGGGTAAACAAAGGTGAAAAGTTTGTGTAATTTTCTTTCTCTACCACGAGTAATCCTGGTTGCGGGCTGGCAAGTTGAAAATATCATCTGCTGGTGCAGAAGTTTTTTTTCTGCGGAGTAGCATAGGGCAACAGCAGGCAGGCTGAAGCTGCAAGATGGAGAAGGCCATCCTCCTCCATCTTTTCTCAGGCGCATCGCATATGATAATGATGATGAGGTGTATCTGTTATGAGCGGCGGATGGCTTTTTCCCCTGCACGCAACATACCGCCGCTGAGCGGATGATGATGGATGTTGTTTTACGTTCTACATACGCACGCACGCATTCCCGCTTCTGAAAAAGAGGGGTCTGATTTCTGATTTCGTGGGGTGCATTCTACAACATAGCGGTTGATATAGCGGAAAGATAGGTTGATATAGCATACGGGATAAGCATAGCATAGCATACTTAGTTGTAATCCGTCGAACGATTTCTTCTTTTCTTTCACATGATGGCCTGAAGGGTACGTATGTACCTACAGGTGCAATCTGCGCTTCTGTTAGTCACATAGGTAACATTCATACGTACATTCAGTACATAGGTACGGTGAGTACAGTGATTGTACTGTACGGAGAATGCAGGGACAAAAGAATAATGGATGTTGTGAGTGCCAGTTTTATCTGTCTTCTGTGTTGCTGGGTGTAGTGTGAGCGATGGTTTTCGCGACGGAAAGGTGACTGCGAGGCTGCAGCAACTGCCTGAGAAGGCGACAAAACTGATGGGATTGAATTTGGGTTTTATGGTCATGCTCTCTCCCTTTCTCTTCGTTTGTCGTCGACGTTTTTTCGCCTTGCTCCGTCGCTCGAAGGTCGCTTCGAATTGATGGGGCAAAAAGATTGGACAGCGACGTTGAAGTTGAAGTTGGCGGTGGTGGGGGTGATGTGGATTTGGGGTTGCAGCAGCGGGGAGCTATATACTGTATGTACGTTGTCTGGGCGTTGGGTGTGTGAGTGAGAGATTGATAGGGAAAGGAGGACGAAGGATGACGAAAGTTTTGACTCGAGGAGAAAGGATTGGAATGGGATCGAAAAGATAGTGGAGGAGGAGCGAGCGACAACGAAAGAAGTCAAGTTTAGATAAGTTTTTGCCAACTTCTACATAATTCGCAGTGTACATACGTACGCAGATGACGTATGTGGACTATGTGTGTAGTACGTAACGTACACACGCCGTATTCATCCAGCCGTATTGGACTTTTTTCCGAGGGGACATTTGAAATTGAAGCCAGATAGTTGCAGTGTAGTCAACTCAGGAAGAAGGGGATGAAAGGGAGAAATTCCCAGATTCATCCATCGCTGAAGCTTTGAGGTGCTTGAAGAACTCTAGCTGAACAGCTGAAGCTAAGAGGGCTGCAGCAGCACAGCAGTCTGTCTCTATGCGCATCACTACATCTGTATGCGTGCTCCGTACAGACTTCCAGGCTACAAACAAACACAAAGTCTGCCTGCGCTACTGACCTTCAATAGCAAATTCGTCCAGTTATAATGCGAACTGGGCTAAGCCCTGCAAAAAGCTAGCTAGCTAGGCCCCGCAAGTATCATTCAAGCTTAGAACTCCTCTCCTGTGCTTTTGCGACTTTGCGTGCCTTGCGACTTGGTCTTATACTGCCTGCCTACTGTGTGCAGTGCTACAACGTAGTGAAGGAATAGCAAGCAATAATAGCGAACGAATGACTGACTACTGTGTAGTGAGTACTGTGGGTGGGTACGCTACTCGAAGTGTGCATTTTACAGGCTCCTTGTCCGTTTGTTTGCCGTGGTTAGCTAGCAGAACAAGCAATTAGACCAGCCTAAAGCCCCAACGGTGTTTATTATAGGACGGCAGGATAACGTTTAGCTGTACCAACGTATACAAAGGAAGGAGGGAGGGTGTGTGTGAAGCTATTGGAGGGCAGCACGAGCACATACGTACATACAGCGTACTACAAAACAACGAAGAATTCATTGAATATGCGGTGGTATTTGTCAAAAACATACAGACTTATTGTACCTTCAATATATTATCCTGTAATACGTAAGTAATGGAACGAAAGCCTATATCCAGCAAACATGCACATAGCCTAGCCTTGTTGGCCACATGTTCACAGCTTTCGCTCGCAGGGAGAGTGCGGTGCGGCGGTATTATGGTCAGGGAGGGGGTTAATTCTATGCTATTTTGGTGTCAATACGATGCAGGTGTCCAAGCATGACGCATCCAGTCCGTATTGTCAATAATAGTGGCGGCCCCTTTTTACCGTGCCAAAGCACTGGGATGTGCTGGAGTTGAGTTGAACGAAGGGGACTATGCAATGCTATCCTAGCGTTCTTCCTTCAGTGTATCCCATGGTCAGAATGTAATCAGGCATACTTATAGTACATGCGTCGTCCACGCGTGTTACCGTCACCGCACGTAATGCTAGGCTATGCACTGTGATGCACAGTGTGGCATTAAAACCTCTGCAGATGAGTACGTCCTATACGGCGATGCGTCGACAGTGATACATATGTATTATTGCGGCACAAGGAATCATCAGAGTCAGTTTTTCGGCGATTTTTTGCACAGTCCTTGGAAAATTGAGGATTGCGGGGCGATTTATTTTTGAGAGAGACGTCGTTTTCAATGGGGAGTAATACCTCCGTGATAAGGCGGGAGACAAAGAAGAACAGGGAACAAAGAGAGGTGTCTGGCAGTAAATCTACAATGTCGCAAAACTGCTCATTGACGTACGGAATCAGTTACATTGACAGAGCGGCACATGATGTCTATTGGGGATTCATCACTGCATGTGAAATGTATAGGATACGAGTGAATGAATGAACGCTGAGATTGGTCTTCTAATGGAGCCCCTTCAGAACAGGAGGTGAACAGTCAGTCAAAACGAGAATTATTTATGGGTAAAGAATGAATCAGAAAGTCGTTAGGAGTCATAATTATCAGTTTGTTTTCAAGCTCAGTCTAGCTGTAAAGTGACAGATGGAAAATTGGCAAGCGGGCTTTTCGAGTTTCTTGCCCTTCCTTGTTGCAGGCGACTAACAAAATCATGTGACACGTGACCAGCTATTTAGGCTTCTGTGCTATACCACGGGGTTGGTTAGCCGAATGAAGGAAGGAAGGGCCCACTATCAATATACTATTTGATAGTGGGGAAAGATTATCAAGCAAAGTCATTTTTGCCGTCGACTTTTTCTCAGTCAGCTTACCAAGCCGGTGTTTCTTCGCAATTCCCTGAACATACATAGTGGTGGTTGTGCATAAAAAGCACAAAAAGCTGCTGAAAATTGCATATGGACTGCACATTCGTGCCGCACTGACTTGCATATGCGTACATATGTCGTAGCGGGATCTTAAAGGTAGCGTGATTTCAAATCTCGCTAGCGGGAAATGAAATTTTAGTTCCCGCTAGCGGGATATGAAATTCAAGAAACCGCTAGCGGGTTCTGCAATCTGAAAGATATTGTAATTATTTATGACACTCGACGCCGGAAAGTTCATTGCACTATTGGGGGCAAGTCACCACAATGCGTTCGTCAGTGTCAAAATGCATGTTTTCGAAGAACAGACGCACATTCTTAATTGTCTCGTGCTCTTCTCTATTTGTCTGACGTCATTGTCTGCCCCCAACCAAATTTCAAGTTAAGCTGCAGGAATGCCTGCAATAATTATTCCTGAGGAGGAAGATGAAAAGAATAGATGGAAGGCCATGATCATTGCCAGTCAACCACGATCCAAATTGCCATGGCGGGCTTGAAGCACAAGCTGCAAGGCTTATTTTTATGTTGTCGCGGAAACGACGAATTGCTGGAAGAGGGTCAGTTACATGATTTGGAAGCAAACATCAGAGCACCAGCGCACTAGGGCCAACAAAAGTTGAAGGCTGTGGAGTCGTGGATTGTATTTGCAAGGACAGACGGGGAAGAACATTCTCTTAAACACAATCTTGCTGCTGTTGAGCTGCAGGTTGGAGATTACGTGCTTCTGCCAATTGCCTCCTGTCATTATTGTTAGGGTATATTGCAAACCCCAAAACCTGATGACGTTTGAATAAAATCGACAGTGTCAGTTATTGTGATGGCGCAGACACTCCGGGTGTCAAAAAAAGTTTACACAAAGAATGAAGCTTTTGGGATATTTCACATCCCGCTAGCGGGTTGCCAAATTTTCAAATCCCGCTAGCGGGTTCTAAAATTTCATCTCCCGCTAGCGGGATTTCAAATCTCGCTACCTTTTAGATCCCGCTACGACACATACATAGGAGTGAATCTTACAATCGAGCTTTGAATACACCCAGCACTCGTAGACATTGGCTTGACGAATGATGGGTTTGCCGTGGCCAACAAAGAGGCGACAGCACAGGAACTACTCTATGGTTCCTGCGAAAGCAGTAGGCCTACAGTACGAGCGAAGTTGCGAACGAACTGATGTTCCTTTCAAAATCTGCCCTTCCCCTCTACAGCATACACCGAGGTCTATTATACGTAGCTGACATACAGCAGGGTGCTTTGAATGAATGAATGATATTGCTGGTCTAATACATGACACAGCAAAAGGAATGAATGATTTTACTGTTCTAATACATGACACAGCAAAAGGAAAACACCAGCAGCATAGCACTAATACAACTGGATCCACACACGTATGGAATGCAGGAGTAAGGCCATGTAAACTTTAGGTGTGCATACACATACATACTCGAGCATGAACAACAGAAAACATTGTAGTCACAATAAAACGGCAGTAAAACGGTGCTGTTGTGTTGTGTTGTGTGTGTGTAGCGAAGCCGGTGGTGACTCGGGCGAAGATGCTGCGGCTGAACCGGGAGGACTTCGAGGTACTGAAGGTGATCGGCCGGGGGGCTTTCGGGGAAGTGGCAGTGGTGCGGATGCGGAACACGGAGCAGGTGTACGCCATGAAGATTCTGAACAAGTGGGAGATGCTGAAGCGGGCGGAGACGGCCTGCTTCCAGGAGGAGCGCGACGTCCTCGTCTTCGGCGACCGCCGATGGATCACCAACCTGCACTACGCATTCCAGGACGATCGCAACCTGGTATAGCTGGGTGCACGATCAAGAGCGTGCTTGACAATTTTGGCGCTCCAGTAATCTTAGTAAATCTGACATTTCTATACAAGAATAGCAACCGGCTTTTTCGACCCTTTTCCAAACACTATTGCTATTCTTGTTTAGAATGTCAGATTACTACGGAGCGCCAAAATTGTCAAGCACGCTTTTGATCGTGCACCCAGCTATAGGCTTATTCACTCCAATAGTGTAGGCCTGTTGTAGGGTACTGCATATGGGGTAAACCCGGACACATAAGCTTTTCTGAACTTGCCGCTTCAGCAAGTGGTGAAAATGGTAGCTCATTTGAAAGAGGAAAGTTCGAGGAATCGATTGGTAGAATACTTGTCTGGATCGATTGTATGGTTGCTGAGATATACTAGGTGTCCGGGTTTACCCCACAGTACCCTATTTTGTTCACAGAGAGAATGAGCGGAATTTCCGTCGTCGTAGTACACGGACGTTCGTGCGTTCCACGACTTGAAAATCTCCATCTCCACATTCTCTCAATGGACCGACTGTAGCAGAAATGGGGTGGTTGAGTACCGTATTTTTGGGTGTATATCCCCCCTATTGAATATCCCCCCTAGTGTATAACCCCCATCCATTGGCAAAACATAAATTTTGTCCTTTGTATATCCCCCCCTGGTGTATAACCCCCCATGTACTGTAAGGTACCTGACCTACCTATGTAGCTGGTCCTACGCTAGCTATAGCTACTCCTACACCATGTTGCTTTGCCTGTAGGCTTAGCTGAGCATGTCTTTTACTAGAACAACCCTGTTTTAACCGCGATTATGCCCTAAAACACATACTTTTGACCTCAAAAACATGCCTCTACACACCTCTCACAAACATAAATTTGTCCACTGTATATCCCCACCCATTGTATATCCCCCCTAGTGTATAACCCCCCATTGGACCTCTCAATTTTTGTATACCCCCATGGGGCCATACACCCAAAAATACGGTACTCCGCAGGCATGTGTGTTCGGTTTAGCTGCTTGATGCAGTATCTGATGTGGTTGTTTCTGTAGTATCTGATCATGGATTATTACGTGGGTGGCGACCTGTTGACGTTGTTATCCAAATTCGAAGATCGTCTGCCGGAAAATATGGCCAAGTTCTACGTGGCAGAAATGGTATTGGCCATCGATTCCGTACATCAGCTCGGCTATGTCCACCGGTAAAGCTTTCTTTTCTAGCCATTCATTCCCTTTGTTGAGTATCCTTCTGGTATGCTGTGGTTTTTCCCTACGTAGCGTGAAATTAGTGTGATGTTAGTTATGCGCGACGTTATGCTTTCTTATGCAGAGATATCAAACCTGACAACGTTCTTCTGGATATCAACGGACATGTGAAACTGGCCGACTTCGGCAGTTGCCTGAAAATGTTTCCTGACGGCACCGTCCACTCCAATATTGCCGTCGGCACACCCGACTATATTTCGCCGGAAATACTCAGGGTATGCACAGTCTAGCTGATTGTGTGAGGATAGCAGGGCTGACTAAAGCAAGAGACGATGATGACCCATATCTTTCTCAATTTTGCGTACATAGACGCCGTGGCGAGTGGATCAACCACCTGAGTCTCTATTACTCCTATTACCACCTATTTTGTTTTGATCGTACACTAGCCGTAGCTTGTGGTTTGGTGGTGTGTGTTGCAGGCGATGGAAGATGGTAAAGGTCGTTACGGTCCGGAGTGTGACTGGTGGTCGCTGGGCGTGTGTATGTACGAGATGCTCTTCGGAGAGACGCCGTTCTACGCTGAAAGCCTGGTGGAAACTTACGGAAAGATTATGAATCATCAGGTGAGACAGCCACCAGCACCAGCCTGCATGTGTACAGTACACCCCATCCAAAAAAAGGAAGGCAGTCTTATGGTTATTTGGCATTGTTCCATGCTATGCCTCTGATTTATCGACCTGTAGTTGGTGTATAGGCTATGGTTGACGCGTTGCTCTCTCTTTTGCAGGAGATGTTTGAATTTCTGGACGACGTTGAGGTTTCTGAGGAGGCGAAGGATTTGATGAAGCGTCTGATTTGCGCCTCTGAGCATCGACTGGGCAAAAACGGATTGGCCGACTTCCGCAATCATCCATTCTTCCAGGGAATCGACTGGGAAAACCTGAGAGAAAGTAAAGATCTCACACTATTACAACTTCCGATTATTGCAACTCCAATCTCCGATCAATTCGCACCTCTAGCAGCCGGTATTGCCTGTCATGAGCGTGTTTTCAAGAAATTCATGACCATGTGATGGTTTACGATCTTTGTGTGTGGTTTAGGCGAAGCGGTGTATCGGCCGGAAGTGAGCAGTCCTACAGATACCTCCAATTTTGATGTGGAGGGCAGCGAATTCACTCCCTGCGTACGTCTGCCAGTGTGCTGTTTGCTCTCTACTTTTACTGTCGTTATCTAATGATGCGGGTGTGGTGATGGCGCTCGTACGAATATGGTGTTGGTTTTTTTTTAGGAAACTCGTCCTCCTGTGACTGGTGCGGCGTTTACGGGTCATCATCTGCCTTTCATCGGGTTCACATATACGCACAACAGGTGCGGTGCATAGGTTTACACGCTTTTCGTACTTTCGCCTGTTCGTACTTTGCCATTTAGTACTCATGCGGTTCGTACTTTTCCAAATTGGTACAATTTCCAACTGGTACAGTACCCAATGCGTACAATTTGCTGTTGGTACACCCCTAATTGGTACTCAAGGCACCACCGTTTCGTACTTTTTCCAGTACGTACATTTTTCATTAGGTACACAGATTTTTACTACAGTTAGGTGTAGGTACGAAATGGTAGAATGTGCCAGATTGTTGGCGATGCCTCGGATGAACGCCCTCGCGTTCCATCCATAATGCGTCGGTCAAAGCATCAAGGCGACGATTGAGAGCGACATATTTCTTACAGTTGCACACAACCAGCTGGCCCACTAGTATCTGCTGCAAAGCTTATTTGTCCGTCTTTGCACCTGTGCATGAATAGGCCCATACATAATATCTCAGCTGGGGTTATTCATCAAGCTTCCACTGAAGTCGTACATCCTGGGTTGGTGTAGACAGTTTGAAAAACCCAGGGGTGTCTATGCGCCGTGTACAAAGTACGTCGCGCATGCATAGGCAGTAGCGAAACGCGGGCCGTTCTCGTCCTCTTCTTTCGCAACTGTCTATGCGCGCGCGCGCCGTACTACGATATGTGCGTGCGCGCGCATAGACACCTTTGGGATTTTTCAAACTGTCTATAGCGACCCAGGATGTACGACTTCTGTGGGAATTTTATAAATGTGTACAGTAGGTATGAATGTACTACATTCTGTAGAATAAATGTAGCAACATACTGTACGTACAAGTTGCATTTTTGAGCTAATCTGGCAACCTGGTGTACGTACAGTACAGTATTCACTATACAATGCAAATGTACGTACCGCCTTTTGTACCAACTGATAATTGTACCAAGTGAAAAATGTACGATATGCATATTGTACGAAATGCAACTTCCAGTGTTTTGTACGTTTTCCTTGCGTACGTAATGAACAAAGTACGAACTGGACACTGTACCAACCTGGAAAAGTATGAAATGGTGAAAGTACCAATGTCAGAGTACGAAGTGGATTTTGTACGAACAGCGCGCATACCGGTGCATAATAGTACATAATGTACGCACATGCGATACTGCGAATGCCTAGGTTTTGTGCGTGTTGAACCGTGTCCGCTTCTACCTCTGTTTAGAATTACTTTCTTCCACACCACAATGCCCTACGTATAAATATGTATCTGCTGCAATATCTTAGCATAATTTATGAAAGAGCAAAATCTGTTGCAGTATGATATCAGATTGTCAGAGCTTGTGGGAGATGGGCTCGGGTGCAACAAATTCTTCTGGCGATGGTCAACAATCCTCAGGTGGCCCCAGTGGTTTGGCCGCAGAAGCCTACGAAAGACGAATTCAGCGTCTGGAGAACGAAAAGAAGGAACTTACCAGAAAATTGGAAGGTAGGCTTATTTTACTGTACGCAAAACCGCATGTAATGGTGGTGGTTAGTAGTGGTAGCCTATGGACCAGTTGTGCTAAGTACGCACTTTTCAGTGCATTTTTTTCAATGGTATAATAAGGAGGAAGTTGTAACAGGGAGGAGTCAGCTCGCTACCACCCATAATTTCTTAGCGCAACTGGTCACTAGTTCGCCCTGCGAGAGTTGTCGCTAGGCCTTTGCCCGTTTTGCGCAATGGTGCTCCCGGGTAGGAATACATGAGACCCGGAGCAAAATTGGGCAAGGAGCAAGGGCAAAGGCTCAGAGACAACTGTTGCTGGGAACTGCTATCGTACAGAAGTAGTGGATAGGGTCATATGGGGGTAAATCCTGTCTTCATTGTTGGAGTAAACAACAACCGGCCACCTAGGTAGAAAGAAGGCGTTCAGTACAAGGTGGCCGGCTTTTCCTCATGGTCGGATTTAGCCCGCTTCGCTCTACGTAATATGTACATGTGGCTTTTGTAAATGATGGCAGCAAGGTTTGTGCATTGATACAGAGGCCACCCGCACGGTGCAATCTATGCATGGTGAAATGCCGGGGACTGGGAGTGCACCTTCCTCTGAACAGCATCAACAACAAGTTGCGCAACTGAAAGACGAAATTCAGGTAGGAGCATGCTTGGGGGACATTTTTGTCTGTCGTTGTACAGCAGTGAAGTTGGGGTATTTTGATCACTTTGTTCTGGGTTATGTATTGAAATGGATTCTCCAAGCGAGATCCATTCAAAAAGACGACTTCTAGAAGGACGAGCCTAGTAGTCGATTTGTGATCACGATAAAGTATAATCGATGGCAGATAAGGGCCGCGAAACAGCAATTTTCTGAGTTATTGAACCTGGGTATTTTGATCATTGTGTTTTGGATATGGATCTGCAAGTGAGATCCATTCAAAAAATGACTTCTAGACGGATGATGTACAACATCATGTCAATAAAGTACAACTCTTCCTCGACATTGGTATGATGTATGTAGGACAGATAAGGGGTGCGAAACATCAATTTTCTGAGTTGTGTAGATATTGAAGAAACGCGTTGCTGACTACGCAGAGGCTGCGGCGACACCACGCAAAGATCCGGCTGTGGATGACTTGGAGAGAAAATACAAGGATCTGCAGACCAAACACAAACAGCTGATGCTGGCTAGACAGGAAACGCAACAGGTACGAGTCTCAGTTCGGCTCACTGCTATACTAATCCTTCTGCTGCATACGTACTTTGGTACGTTTGTGTACTTTGAATATGGCTATGGTCAGTCCACTTAGCGATTCTGAACTCGCGGAAAGCGCACACAGTACATGGAAGGAAATGTCCATGCATATCACGCAAAACGCAAAAGTCTTCCGCGTTTTCGGAAATATCCGCATTCTCTCGGTGGACCGACTAGTATCCTGTACGTTCAGTACGAAATAGCCTACTATGGGCAAATGTTCACATCAAACGCATGTACTCTATAATATAAAGTATGTACGTTCATGGTTGTGTACAAGCTATGATGAGCTGAATCATACCCGCAGTCAAACAGTACGAAGCACCTCAGTTGTTCGACATTATCTATTCTGCCATTTGACTTCCAGTGTTGCTCATTTTGACACTGAATATTTGTTACATGGCGGGGTGAATATTGTTGGACTTGTTGAGTTGTTCATGGCTTGACAGTGAACGAAAAGTGACCCTCTGAGCTTGCACACCTTCAGCTGTTTGTTTGCATTTTTTTCACGGCAGACATGCACAGGTTATGATTGCGAAAACGTATCTTTTATGGGAATTGGAAATCAAACCGTGAACTGCGATATGTTATTTATGTGAGCGAGCAGACAGCGTCTTTGCTTTGCCTACTGTTTTTGTTTTGGGAAACTGTGAAGATGCTGCTTCCTTGTTGTAGGATTTGGAAGAGAAATGCGCCAAGCTGAGTCTTCAGTCTTGTGAGCTGAAGGAAGCGGTGAAGCATCGGGATCTAGCCAGACAAGACTACGACGAAGTCAACAACGCCCTTCTGGATGTGAAAGCGGAGAAACAGCGACTTGCGCGACAGCTACGGTGAGCTCATTCTCGTGTAATAAAACATCAGGCAAAATTTGCCATTAGTGCGCTACACACAAGGTGAGTAAACTCACGGTGAATTCCCCGTAAGTATGTGATGAAGCATAGGGATGCTGGTGAATTCACCATGAGTTTGAAACTCACCACGCGTGTAGCGCGCCATTGATGAAAGAATCGAAAAGTTGGCTTTATGGAAGATTCGAAATGTTGGCTCTACCTGGGATTTGTCCAATATAGCGTTTGTCCATAGGTGGGAGTTCGCATTCTGCGAGAGTAGATGGCAGAACGGGCAGCTGCTAGGGTGTGTCTCTCAGTGCGATATTATCTAGCGTTGATGCTGCCTCATGTAGAGGGATGGAAGACTGTCTCTTGTTGTTGTTGTTGTGTAGGGAGAAGGAGGACGAGAGTTCGCAAGCTAGTCAGAAGCTGGAGCTGGTGAAGCTGGAGATGCGGAAGATGGAGAAGGCGAAGAAGGAGACGGAGCTGCGGCTGCTGTCAGTGACGGAAGAGAGGAAGAAGCTGGAGGAGAAGGCCACGCAAGGAGAAGAAGCAGCAGGAGGAGCAGTGGAAGGGGGAGAGTTGGCGGAGATGAGGAAGGAGCTGGAGAATGCCGCCAGGGGACAGGAGGAGCAGAGGAAGAAGCACCAGGAAGAGATGGAACAGTTGCAGGTATGTATGCGGACATCGGCACGGTTTCCAGGGGTGGGGGTCCGTCAGTGGGGTTATGCTGGAGCTGAAATCTGGGGGCTGCCGCGTCCCCCAGAAAAATTTTTTTATCCAGCATACCCCCAAAAAGGAATAGTCTGTAAGATACCCCCCCAAAAAACGCCAACATACCCCCAAATTTCTCATGTACATACCTGAAGTAAGCTCTGCAGCTGACTTTGTCATACGTGCAACGTTGAGTTGTTGATGGAATGAAGCTGCTGGTTCGGCTCTGCAGGTGGGTTCCATCCAGCGCCAGGGGTGTAGGTACGAACAACCTTGTCCCGCTGATGTTTTTGCCCGCCAAAAATGAGTGACTAGAAGTGCAGAAGTTCTTCTGGACATGTCACTTTTTGCCATGGTAGCACCGCCATATTTGCGCCCCAAAGCTTTTCCTCGGCTACCCATCCCTCATTTTCATGTAGTACCACACGCCTAAAAGGTAGACCTCTTTGTGTTTCCATAAATGTGGATGTGACGTCGAGTACGAGTAAAGTACAGTGTGATTGATGCGGTGGTGTGTGTGTGTGTTTGCAGAGCGAGCTGGCGGATCTGCGGGAGGCGTCGGGTCGTCTGGAGACGGAGACGCGGAGTGCGCGGGAGTCGGCGCGTCTGGCGTGGCTGACGGAGCACGAGGAGCGCGTGGCCGAGATACAGAACCTCTACGAGCGCCGACAGCACACGCTGCAGGACGAGAACGACCGCCTGCGCGACGACATCGACCGCCTACAGGCAGAGATGAGGGAACTGACGGCCCAGGGAGGCGTCATGGACAGGTACACACACTTGCTGTGTTTGAAAAAGTTGTCGTTTCAATCAAGAATTGCGCCACAGATAGGCCGTTTCAAGAGACGCTCTATGGCTTGTTGAATAGATCCTGTGAAGTGCTTTCGATCGGTATGCAGGACTTCTAACTCGACTGCCTTTTAGGTGTTTGCTACAGAGTGTATGACCTCCTTGAGACGAAGCTCGGCAAAAAATAATTTAGGTCCCGTCCTACCCTATGACCGATTCTGCTGTATCTCGCATGCACGGTGGTGTGTGTTTGTGTTGAGATCTGCGATGGCTGCGGGTGCGCTGGCTCCGCCTCCGAAGAACTGGGACGCTCAGCTGGGCGAGATTCTGCAGTGGGTGAGCGACGAGAAGGAGGCGCGCGCCTACCTCCAGGCTCTGGCCAGCAAACTCACTGACGACATGGAGAGTCTGAAGGGCCCTTCACCACGACGGCCCCCAGGGGACGCTGCGCCCATTCACGCGGTGACCGTGGGGCAACAGAAGGAGAGCGGTGGTGGTGGGGGACAGGCGTGGGGCAGTCGACGATCGCACAAGATGGTGAAGATGGAGCTGCTGGATCTACAGCGCAGTCTCCAGACGGAGATTAGAGCCAAACAGCTGGTCAACGACGAACTGACCAAAGTGCGGGCGGCCTATCTGGCCACGAAAACGAGACTGGATGAAGCCGAAGTCAAGGTGAGCGTGCATGTCAAAGTGTAATGTGTATGCTGGCCTGTTGCTGCAAGTATGTACGTACTGCGTGCACTCGCTGCGGAACCGTCCGCGTGCACAGTTCCAAATAGCGAACTGGACAGACTGTCACTCTAGTCGGCCCTGCTTGATTGAGAGGTGCCAAATAGGCGCCCTCTCCTGGGAAAACCGGCTAGCTGTCATGATCAAAAGGGGAAATTGTGTGACTGAGATCATCCGGGTGTTCGGCTGGAACTCGAGAGGTCCAGGGTTCGATTCCCTGGCACATCTGGAAAATTTTCCTTCTCGACTGTGGTACGATTTCGCCTACTTCCTTGCTTGTGTTTTTCAGACGGCGGAGATGGCGCGGGAGCTGGATCGGAAGGACGCGCAGCTGGAGGAGTTGCAGCGTCAGGTGCGCATCCAGGACTTCACAGACGCGCGTCTGTTGGGCGCCTCCGCCGGCTTCTTCAACATGCTGGACATCAGCGCCGCCTCCTCCGCCGCCTCCGCCAATCAGCTCAACGCCACCACAGCCTCCCTCCTCCCCACTCCCTCGCCTCGCACCCCAGTCGCCGGCGCAGCAGCAGCAGCAGGAGGAGAGGCGGGCAATCGACTCTCGTCCGCCTCCAACCTCCCGCCTCTAGATCCCTACAACAACAGCAGAGGAGCCGTAGAAGCTAATACGGCGGCTGCTGGCCAAGACCAATACGAAATGTCCAATAGCAGCCTGATGAAGCTTCAGCAGCACTTGGCGCCTTCCGTCTCCGCAACCTACGAGAACGCGGGCACTGTGATCGCAGGCAATCGCCGCACGCCGCCGTCCACCTTCACCCGTGCTGGGTCGACCGCGGGGTTAAGCCCCGGGGGTCAGCAGGTGCTGCAGTTGGGGCCGGGCTCGGGTCTGAAAGTGGGCGGAACGCCGGGCGGCAAGCCGCATCGCTTCATTCACGTGAACTGCATGGCGCCGACCAAGTGCGGCCACTGCACGAGTTTGCTGGTGGGCCTGGCGAGACAGGGACTGCGCTGTCAGGACTGCGACTACGCCTGTCACGTGACTTGCATGCAGAAAGTGCCGCCTGTTTGTCCGGTGCCACCGGAAGCCAAACGACCGCTCGGCATCGATCCAATCAGAGGAGTCGGAACGGCTTACGAAGGTATGGAAATGCGTTTTGAAAGCATGCTTTAGTTCTTGCGGGATTCATTCTCGTATCTTACTATAGTCTGGCCTGGCCAATAGCAGTTGGCACTTGGACTCGAGGCGAGTTGCGTAGTTTGCATATACTTCTGCTAAATAGGAGTACACGAAGCGTGGACAGAAATCCGCATTTGTAAATTTATTTTACGCAACGCGCCTTGAGTCCAAGTGCCAACTGCTATTGGCTAGACTATAGAAGACGCTCTATTGACTGAGGCACCGGCTTTTGTACAGTTTGTATGTATATCAGACGTAGTTAGCGCATTCCAGAACATATGTATGTACTGTCGTCTTTTCTGTGTACATGTGATCCACCCGTGTGCCAAGGTTGATTGTGTGTGTACAGGGTTGGTGAAGACGCCGAAGCCGGGCGGCGTGAAGAAGGGCTGGCAGCACACGTACGTGGTGGTGTGCGACTTCAAGCTGTTCCTCTACGACTGCGCAGTGGACAGGAGCGGGAGCAGGGCGACGGAGGTGAACCCCTGCGTGAGTCAGATTCTGGACATGCGCGACGACGCCTTCAGCGTCAGCAGCGTCACCGACTCCGACGTCATACACGCGCACAAGTCGGACGTGCAGAAGATCTTCCGCGTCGTCACCAGCCAGATTCACGTCCCACTCCTCGGCGTCGCCCATCCCACCCAGGAACAGCAGAGGTACATAGGTACCGCTCGTAAACTGCTTGCATGCATACGCGTTTCTATTGGTTTGGTAGGCTATGCATAGACTCACTCCACAGTACGTAGGTAGGGGACTGTGAAGTAAAGCCGAACAGCGAGATATACTGAACACCTACCTTGGTTATCCTGTTCTTCATATCTCAGACCAAAACGAAAGCAAAGGCGAGAGACCGGGATTCGAGTCCCAAGCACTGTGTAGAATTTTCCTTTCTCGCTAAAATAATGCAGAACCCAATCCAAGGCAATTGTCCGACAAAACTGTGTTGGGTGTCAAAATCAGGTACTTACTGTCCAGGTAGAAAAAACTTTTACGTCCCTCCGGTTTTGCCTCACGTTACGATATGAATCCGTACTGTGTAGGCTACACGGTATAGACATTGATTGCTTGTGTGTGCAGAGGCAGCGCGATGACGACGTCCACTGCGGAGTCCGGGGATTCGGTGGGTCGGCACTACACGCTGCTGATGGCGGACGCTGCGCAGGAGAAGAGCAAGTGGGTGATCGCGCTGAACGAGCTGCACCGCCTGCTGCGCAAGAGCAAGCTGCCCGACAAGCGCGCCTTCGTCGTCAAGGAGCTCCTGGACCAATCGGCGCTGAGTCTCGCCCGCAGCGTCACCTGCGCCGCCGTCATCGACAAGAATCACGTGGTTCTGGGGACGCCGGACCACGGACTCATCTGTCTGGAGCTGGACCAGGAGACCATGGTCCCGGTGGGCGGAGACAAAGAGAACAAGAAACCGGTGGAGAAAGTACACTTCGTACCCGAGGAACATCTCCTCTTGGCCTTGTCTGGTAGGAAAGGAAACTATATGTATACCGTATTTACCGGTGCATAGCCCCATGGGGGTATGCAAAAATTGAGAGGTCCCATATGGGGGTATGCATAGGGGGGGGGTTATGCATTGGGGGGGTTATGCATGGGGCATTTTTTATGTTTTTGAGAGGTGCGCAGAGGCATATTTTTAGGTCAAAAGCACGTGTTTTAGGGCATAATTGAGGTCAAAACACGGTTATTCTAGTACAATACACCCCCAAGCAGGCTTATAGGCATCTTAGCTTGGTGTGGGAGTGGCTATGGGTACTATATGACCAGCTTACATAGGTAGGTTCAGGTACTGTACAGTACATATGGGGGTATGCATAGGGGGGGGTTATGCATTGGGCATTTTTTATGTTTTGCCAATATGGGGGTATGCATTGGGGGGGGGGGGGGGGGGTTATGCATTGGGGGGGTTATGCACCGGTAAATACGGTATATAAGCAGGAACAATAAGGTACCTATGGGGAGAGGCTGTGCCAGTACATACGTAGTACAGTATAACTACCCGATCTGGACCCGGAACCGGCGGGTTACATGCTTTTCAAAACCGGACCCAGACCCGATTGCCTGCCCTTGAGACCTCCAGTACGTACGTAAGTACCTATTGTACTGTACACGTACTGCTGCATCGCACGTATACGTAGGATCAGCGCTGAATCGTGCAGTATGTCCACTATGATAGATACTGTACAGTATTTGTGTGTGTGCAGGCAAGGAGCGAATGATGCGTCTGATTCCGTATGCGGCGCTGGACGGTCGTGAGTTGCGCTGGATCAAAGTGGAAGGGACGAAAGGGGCGCACGCCTTCTGCGTGGGTCAGGCAGCCAACGCCGTCTTCCACTTCTGCGTCGCACTCAAGAAAATTGTACCTACGCCTTCTCTCGCAGCCTAAATCGTATTTATTGTATGTTCTTGGTGCAGTGGATGGATACACAATATGATGTGACTATCGTTGCAGGTGGTAGTGTACAAGATCACCCGAAGCGCTAGTCGGCATGAGAAAGTGAGGGAGTTGGCCATGCCCGGATATCCTCAGCACATGGAGATCATCAGGGGGAAACTCTGCGTCGGATACCCCAGCGGCTTTCGCATGTGGGACCTTATCGAAAACAGCCAAGCTGGTTAGTTTCTCCTGCAAACCTTTGCTTACATTGTCTACCTAACCTATATGGAACGCGTTGACATGCGGTACACACGGCGTAGTGCATGCGTACACCTACTACTGTACGTTGGTCTCTACGTTTACACGTGCATACTACTACATCCACACATTCGCACCATTCATTTACAGTAGGTGTTGATTGATAGTGCTGTAGGATGCGTGAATGCGTACGTCTACCAGCGGTGACTGTAGATAAAATAGCGTTGGTTCCGATTTGCAGCGTTGTTGAACCTGGAGGACGTGAGCCTTCAGTTTCTGAGTCGCTGCTGTTTCGACGCGCAACTGATCGTGGAAGTGACGCCGGGCAAGGAGTTCCTGCTGGTCTTCGACCGTCTGGGCGTCTACGTGGACGTGACGGGCCGGCGCTCGCGCCAGCAGGAACTCATGTTTCCGGCCAGAGTCAGCCAGCACCACGGATTCGCCTATCTCGCCCCCCATCTCTGCGTCTTCTCCGACACGCACGTGGACGTCTTCAACGTGCACAAGGCCGACTGGGTCCAGACGCTCAACTTGAAAAAGGTACCCCATGTATGTAGGTACTGCGTACTCTATCCGCGTTTGTCCCATCAAGAAGGTCAGCAACAATTTGTGTTCCGTCCCGAAGCGAACAAAGAAGTCGCCTTCGTTTTTTTCTTACGGTAATTCTTGGTTCGCTTCGGGACAGAACGATCTTTTTGATGGGACAAACGTCGCTTATGTTGTATGCATCGAGTGCTGTACGTTACTCAGAAAGTATGCATACATACGCATTGTTGTTGTATTTATTATGTATTGCAGGCTCGGCCGTTGACCAAGGATGGCGCTCTGACACTGTGCAATGTGCTGGAAATGCCGTACATCGTGGTGCTGAGCGATGTGATTTCCGGTAAACTGCTCCTTCGTACTCTGCTACTACATGTACCTATTTGTTCTTTGTTTGCACCTTTGCTTAATCGTGCGCATTATGTATGTATGTATGTATGTATGTATGTATGTATGTATGTATGTATGTATGTATGTATGTATGTATGTATGTATTTCTTTCCTAGATGAGGATGTGGTGACTGTTCCGTTGTCTCCGGTTGCGGTGGTGGCTGCTCGAGCTCGCGATGTCAACGACCGCCTCCTCCTGGTGCCTGCCAACAAAGGCGGAGGTGGGGGAGGGGGACGCATGAAAAAGCGAAAGTTCTCATTCCGCAACATTCGTCTGGACGATAAGGCCGGCCGGTAAAAAGAAGCTCTGAGCAACCGCGCGCACACAAAGCTGCAGCTTGTGCACCTGCTTTGTACATTGGATACGTAGGATATGTTCAACTCGCTGCGTTTTATTACTTACTCGTATGAAGTGCTTCGCGGTGCATAGAGATACACAGGCACAAGAGAAGAAAGAGCGATGCATTGTACGTCGTACGTTACGTTTATACAAGTATGTGCCTTGCATGCTTGTAGACCTGGCAATCGCCTGTCTACGGCCGCCCTCCCGATTTCCGGTCCCTCCGACTTCAAACACGTGACGCATATGGGTCCGGGGGACGGCATAGAGTTCCAGAAGCTGGTGGACTTGAAGCAGCAGCAGCAGCAGTCTCCTGCTCATCACGGGGGAGCTGGAGCGAAGATGAAGCAGATGCTGATGGGGCCGATGATGCGCAGCACCAGCGCCGTCTCCAACTCTGCTTCCAGCGCCCCCCAGCCGCCTCAACACCTCTCCAGTGTCAAGCGACCACTCTCCACGCATAGCAAGAGCTCCGAAGGTACTACCTGCCTTGCTGTTTGTCACTGATCTTTTTGGGAGGGGAGGGGGGGGGATAATTTATGGATGACATGCCGTGCAGTTTCCTGAATATTCTAAGTGGCAGGAGTCGTTCCGATGACAATAATAGCAATTGTCGGCTTGGACACCGTAACCGTAACCAATAGTCAGCTCAGCTGTGCGCTGTTTATTGCAGGTTCTTCCCTGGGCCGTGATGGACGTTTGGCGCCTAGCCATCCTTCGTCCGCTTCAGTTGGACCAGAAATTCAGCATCAGCCCCAGTCCCAACCACCGCAGCCCGATTTGTTGCCCGTGGTAAGGATTCGTTTCGTTTCGTAGCTCTTATGCCGTAGAAGATGTTGGTGGCGGAGTCTGGTCAGAGAGGGAGGTTGCTTGGTAACTTAGCCCGTACACCGCAATGCGTGAAGCGGGGTCAGAAACTGCGTTTGTCTTTCTATTATACGCATCGCGGGAAAAGTTCCCGAGCGAACTCTGGCTGGACAGGTGTACTGTACAGTATGCACTGGACTACTGTAAAGTTTGGTGTATTACCCGATCGGGTTCTACAAACACAGTCGACCAATTTGCTCGGGGTATACTCGATATCGGGTAATACAAAATATCGGGGTATATACCAAACTTGCTTATTTAAGCGTAAAACAGCTTTTTGAAGCAGTTGGCGCGTGGTGAATATCGGGTTATACAAAATACTAAAATTCAAAGTCGACTAATTTGCTAGAGTTATATTCGATATCGGGCTATATTCGATATCGGGTTATACACCAAACTTTACAGTACTCTGTACAGGGTGTTTCGCCGGCGTCTTCTGTGGCAAGCGGCGGGAGCAGCAGCGGCGGTTCCGGAGCTGGCTCGCCTCCCAACGCCAGTCCCCACAACCTCAACGGCAAGCAACAACAACCTCCTTCGTCTGCAAAACAGAGAAAGACCACCAACAGCTCCAAGAGTGAGGCTGTATAACGGAAGCGCAACCTCTCAAGATCAAAAGGCAGCCATGGCCTCTGACTGACGCAAGGCTTTCTTCTACCCAATGCTCTTGTTTTCTTCTTCCTCTCTCTATCTCTCTCTTCTGCGCCACACTCTGGGTGCTTGTTGTGTCCGTGTGTATGTCCCCATACTTGTCACTGTTTCTTGCAAAAGCTCACGAAGCAATGTTACCCCAAATTTGAAGGGTGAAGCGTTGCTATTGATGTCTAAACGCTGACTTTCTATAACGTGCTGCACATGGATGGATGAGACAAGAATGTATGATGCCAAAGTTAGTGAAGGAGGAACGCGTACATTCTGCAATGGTAGGCTTTATGATTTGTGGGTTTTTCGTAAAATGGTACTATAACATGCAAGCGTCAGTATGTAATGTGAGTTTTGTTCGTGTGGATGTTTCAGAAAATGCTGTCCCAATTTTTGAAATTTTCCAGATTACTCGCTTTTATGCACTTTCATATTCAGACAGAATGTAAATTTCAATTCTGGTTCAGAAAAATGCGGTCGCCTATAATATTGTGCCCTTGTAAGCAAGGAACTGTTTGTAGACCAATACCTGCTGCAACATTGTGTTTGTGCACAACTATTTTTGCTCACATATTTGTTTCAGTGTGCCCCTTGCTGTATGAATGAGTATTTTATCACAATTCTTGTAAAAAATCAAAGAACTGCTATGCAGCAAGCTCTGTATCTCATTCATGGCTTTGCTTTTGTCGCATGTTTGCATGTATGTATACTACAGCAAGAGGTTGCATCAATGCTTTTTCTGTCGTGGATGTGTCTTGTTTGTGTTGTCTTACTGTGTACGACAAATTTTTTTTCCTTCGTGAGTAGAGAAATGTTTACAACGTAAGTGCAATACTACTACATTTATGTAAAGTGCTTCCATACTGCACGCACAGTGATTCCGTGTCAGTTGCAATTGTGTACCAGCTTTGAGCAGCAGTTGTAAAATGTACTGTATGATGTACCTCCTTTACTTCCATGAGAATAATCAATCCCCGTGTAAAATTTCATGCCTGCACTTCATTTCATTTAGGCATGAAATGACGGATTCCTTCTGTAATACTTAGCTGTAATGCTGAAGCGGAAAGTCAATTTGAATAAAGTTTTTATTAGGAGTTACGGCGCTAGAGCCTCTGCCTACAACAATTCTAGCTCAAACGCGTACGTACTGTACACTGCAAAATACTGTTTGCTCTCACTCAACAAATAGCATCTTTTCTTATCATCTTGTTGTGCATCTGTTATCAGGTCGACTGGAGACGAAGAGTGGAGACGTAAACAAGCGGCATTTTTTGGTCCTAAGAGACAACAGGTAGTTATAGCATAGTAGCCCACCTTTTTCTGAAAAGTCTCTTATTAAAAAATAGTGGTCATGGCGATCGATCATCAAGAGTTGGTTGCGCTCAATACTCAAGAATGGATCGAAGCTAACAAGAAAGATTTTGTGCCTCCCGTCTGTAACAAATGCATGTAAGCTAATTTTTGGCGACGAGAACTGGATAAGTACGTACGTACTAACTACCAATGCTGCAGCTACATATGTACATACACATGAATGATGATTGACGAACTGTGTTCAAGGTTCGATAAGCACTTGAAGGTATTTTTTATTGGTGGACCTAACCAACGGAAAGATTATCACATCGAGGAGGGAGAAGAGGTAGTAGATAGGTACCTTACATAAGTACGCTAGGCTATGGTATTTTACTGTACACTTGTCATTCACCGCTGCATATGTGATGCTTCAATGCGTAAATTCTTTCAGTTTTTCTACCAGTACAAGGGTGACATGTGCCTGAAAGTTGTGGAAGGCGGTGTCTTCAAGGATATTGTCATCAAAGAAGGAGAGGTACAGTGCGTGCGTACATACAGAGTGTCCCATAATAAACTCCGGGGGTTTCCGCCCTTATAACTCTCGAACTAAAGCTCAGATTTCAATGCGGTTTTTCCTATTACGTAGCCAAGGCTTCAACTTAGAAATATGCAAAATTTCATCTGCGTAGCTTCATTGGTTATGGTTTTATTGGCCTTCAAAGTTTTGGTCCCCTTTTTTGCAGTTTTTCCCTCAGTACTGTAGAATTGCGGTTTTAAGATAACTCAAATTTGTATTTACGCTTCCAGACTTAGAATTGACGTCCACTCGCCAAGTTCTTTCGCTAAGTGGATTGCTCTGAGCCGCGTAGAACAAAATTGGCAGGGGTTGATAGCTAACTAAGCCAGAAAATGTGCCGAATTTGCTTATTTGGGGGGAAAGTCCATAGAAATTGGGGGCTTGAGAATGTAGCTGTTTTGAACCAGTTCTAATTGAATAGAATCATGAAATTTTGCCTGCCTCTAAGTTGAAGCTTTGGCTACATAATGCAAAAAACCGCATTGAAATCTGAGCGTTAGCTCGAAAGTTATTACCGCGGAAAGCCCCGGAGTTTATTATGGGACACCCTGTACATACAGCGTGAATTCAGCTAGGCTTGCATGGAAGGACTACTGATGGTGGTTGTGGTCTATTCTCACTCAGGTGTTCATGTTGCCGGCTAGAATATTTCACTCTCCTCAACGCTACGAGAATACAGTTGGATTTGTGGTGGAAAGAAAGCGCGATGCGAATGAACTGGACGGGCTTACGTATGAACAACTCTTTCGTACAAAGCTATAAAGTATAAACCACCTGCAGTATGCTGACTCAGCTATCGAGTTGAAAACAAACTCTCCAGGTACTTCGTTGACGGTACCGATGAGGTGCTGTTTCAACGTTGGTTCCATTTGGATGACGTCGTCAAGGATCTACCACCCGTGATTCGTGAATTCTTTGCATCTGAAGCTCACAAAACTGGAAAACCGACCCCAGACAGTGCTCCTTCCAAAGCTCAATGGCCTTATCAGCCTGACATGAAGAGACAGCTGCACACGCCATTCAAGCTGCAGGAATGGATTGACAAGAATCAAAATGAGATCCAGTAATTGGAAAATGTTTGGTTGGTTAGGGCTGGGTGGGGCTAATAGTTTTTTGAAGGCGTGCATAAATTGCAGATCCAAAGGGAGCAAGGTGCTGTTTGGCCCTCCTGATTATACCACCTTTGTGACCGTTTGGGGTCCTGGCAAGCATAAGATCTTTGCTGCGCTCGGCCATGAAGTTTTTGTGAGACAAGTGGTACGCACGGAACACTGCAGTTGCTTGGATGTCATTATGTCTTTGCGCACCATTGTACACCTACATACTGTACACCTATCACGAGGAGATGATTACCTCACGAGTTGATAGTTTTAGCGCGGATCTTCAAGCATTGTTGTTCATGACAAAACCAAAGCATTGAGTGACGGTTTCGTTGCCCGAGCTAGAGACACGTAAGCACCGCGTAGTTATGCATGTAACATACATCGGACATGCACCGTACCACACCTGCGTAATGTACCGTGCTATGTCCCATGTTTCAGTTGTCGTTTTACTGTTGAAGCGGATTCTTATTGCCTCACTATCCAAATGACGCCTACATTGTAGACCAGGACAGATAAGTTTGATATTGTAATTCGATAGCACATCATAAGATCGTATGGTCTTGCGGCATGATTTGCGTATTGTATTATCGCTCATGACTGGGGATTTTAATGGAATATACCCTATTCGTCGACAGACATGCTAAAATGAAGATGCTAACTCTCTTCTGAGAAGTCACATAGCTCCTTTCATTGGATGCCGCCACTAAAAATTAGTATAGCCTAGTCGGCTATAAATCTTTAAATGTCCGCAGGCTTGCCGGAAGAGTTTTACTGACTCTCAGTCAGAAATGAACAACAAACGTACATACATAATGTACCTACCATACAATACAATCATCCGCCCTTGGTCAGACAACACAGTAAAACCTGGAGCTGATCACGTTATCACCATCATCTAGCGCGTACAGTACTAACCAACATAACGTACAGCTACTACTACAGATACAGTATCACACTGCAGGGAGGGTGGGTGGGAAAAAACAGCTGTGAGCGACAGAATCAGCCGCAAACGCGCGTCGCCTCACCGTCCCTGCTCAAGAAACAACTTCCAACTCATCCGGCAATCCGGCGCGACAAGCCATAGGTGCGGCGTACCACAGTGAAATATTTACACACGCACTAGCTTGTTACGCCCGCTGCCTTTTTAAAGTAATTTGTCAGCCAGTGTTGCCAGGTGTCCAGGGTGCAATTGCGCTAAGCGTTCAGGACATTGCGCCAGACCGATGGCTGCGAAAGTGATGACCGGGGGGTGGGTGAACAAGTCCAGCAGGCGAACAGGGGTCACAGAAATTTTTTTGGGTTCCTGTCTGGTTTACCATTGCAAATGTGAACTTGCACCATTCAAGACACCCAATTTCCCTTTCTTTATGCTCACTCACACATGATGTGGTGCCTGCATATCCATGCAAATACTATCAATGTGCCTTCTTTTTGCATCTGCACATTTTGGTTTTGAGTTTGGATAGCCCAAGCTTTGGATTTTTGGCTCCACTGGTTCATCCAAAAGAATTGATGCAATGCAACATGCAGGTGTGTTGCCACACACAGCGTGGATGTTTGTGTGCCATTGGGTATGTCAGCGGGATTTTTTAGGCTGCAGCTGAGATGAGCCACACATGCCATGCGCACATCTCTGAAACCTAAAAATCCCGCCGGCATGCCCAACCAATGCCACAGAAATGGCTCCCTCTTCTTCCAAGAAGAGAGACTGTGCACTATTCAAAAAACATTTCTTCTGTACCTATTCATGAAATAAAAAATTTTTCCCCTGCAGCCACCCTCCTGAATTGCGCCAAAAGCGCTAGATCAAAATTTCTGCGCCAGACAGGGGTCGAATTGCGCCAGGGTTGGCGCAATTGCGCCAGACCTGGCAACACTGTTGTCAGCAAGCGGAAGTTTGGTTTTGTTTATCGCGTCCAATTATAATGTCCATATTGTGTGTGAAATGGCAATGTCCGTCCATAAATAAGTTGTGCGTTTCGAATAGCTTGACCTTGCGGTAAATAGTAAAGCCGTGGACATATTGCCAGTTCATCCGTGAAGTTATTTGTATTTTACATGTTTGCGTTTGTAACCTTGTACGCCCAAAAGCAAAGCAGAAAAGAAATAAGCTGAACCTGAGGAGGTGAGGAGATGAAGAAAGATGAATATGTGAAAGCTCGAATGAAGAGATCAATTAGAGAACGAAAAGAGGAAGACAGTTTTTTTGTGGGAAAAGGCAACTGAAGAAACCAAAGCGTCTATAGTAAGTGTCAAAAGTTTTGCATTTGTTTCACATTCGTAAAATTATCTATGTCTGCATGAAGGCAAACTTTTTAGGCGTATACGAAGCAGTTTTCTGCGTGTCCTGCTTTCACCAGCAAGCAATTTCTGAGCAAGCTGCAAATTTTTTATAATGACGGAGGAAAAGACTAAAACTGCAGCTGCATCAGGAGGAAGTACAGCTCAAAAGGCACGTGTGACGTACTTACTGTGTGACGTGTGACCGTGACCAGTACGTACTTACTGGTGTTTCGGTGTCGTGGAAAACATTTTATCGTATCCCGGGAAGAACGCACACCCTTTTATGTATGAAGTAATATTATGCTGTAAGGGTACTGTCGGGTAAACCCGGCCACCTGAGCGCATTTCAACTGTTGCTTCAGCAAGTGGTAGGTGAACCAAATAGCTCATTTGAAAGAGGAGAGTTCAAGGAATATTTGTCTAATCGTCGGTCCATTGCTTGCTGAGAGAGGTACGCCTGAAGCGTAGGTGGCTGGATTTCCCCATGGCCGGGTTTACCCCATGGCAATTCTATTTCGTGAAAAGGCTTTCCGCGACAGCAAAATCTCGGTATTCGTATTCTCTGTTCGTATACATCTACTAACAAATAACCCGGTTCTTCCCTCTCCTCATCGCTATGGTATTAGTTTGCTCCACTGAAAAGTACGGAGATTTTCGAAGCTGTGAAAATCTACCGCTTTTTGATGCTCCGCATTGTCTCTTGGTAGCCAAGCAATAGTGCGCTGCACACGTGTGGTGAGAAAACTCACGGTGAATTTGATCTAGGTATCTATGTACGTTGAGGCATAGTGACAACGGTAAATTCATCGTGATTTGCAACTCACGACCGTGTGAGCATTTGCGAGAAAGATATATCCCGTTAGTAAGCTCAAAACTCGAAGCAAAGTTGCCTGAATTTACCCACCACGCAAGCACATTGTATGAGTGAAATAGCTGTTGATAGAAGAGCAGAGTTCCAAGTCGGAATGCTCATTTTTTTCATAGAAGAGGACTTATTTACTAGAGCATGCTCGCCACAGCATCAGATTTAGTTCGAATCTGCAGATAAAAGTGGAGTATGTACTGTGCTTACTCAGATAATCGCTTTTCCCTGTGTTCTTTGTTGGTCAGGTGTCTACGCATGCGCCGTTGGTATTTGTATGTACATTGCTCAAGCGTCGAGCCGTGACTCCAAAAGGAGCACTGCCTGCTATTACTTATGCCTGCTACATTTTGTCCTCTAAGCTTTGGCGATAAGGCAATGATCAGCCTGCACCATTGGTTGCTATGATAGCTCAGCAATTTGCTCTACGTTATTATGATAGCTGAGCACCACACAGGGGCAGAATATCGAAAGGCCACATTATTGGTTTATAACGTCGCGACGTGGCATCCAGCAGCAACGCTGCATGCTACGCATAAGGCATAATGCGCGCACACGATACACATATGAAGGGAGCTATTTACAACACTAACTTTAGGGTGATTGTGGGACAAATCCGGACGCATTACGCGCAAGAGCAGAAGCAAACGAAATCTAATCGGTCGAGTTTGCATACGCGCGTTTCAAAACAGCTGACTTTGAAAACCAGATAGATAAATCTTTTTCTCAAATACTAGTCATCCAAACTGGAGTGAATCTACTATGACACAGCTGAGTCGGGTACCTAATTACGTATCTATGGCTTTGAAATACATACTCATTGGATTGTGTGTTTTGTTCCCAGATGTTCCACTGTCCTATTTTACCCCACAGTACCCTACGCTTCGCTTAGCACAGCTGTCGACGCATACGTTTTTCTTATTTGCGCCTCACCTTGTGACGTTGCTAATTTTCTGCCAAAACATGACAATTCGGCGCATAACTTACTAGCATCAAGGAAGAGATTGTCGTTGTCATTCCAAGTTCTCTGTTCTGTGCTCTACCTAATCTTTCATGTACCATGTCCAACAATCATCTTGCTTATCAGTTTGGAAGTTCACTTGCAGAAGAGGAGGATGAGGTGACAGATGCGATCCCTGTACTTGTGCTTGCGTCGTAGGAAGGGAAGATAGTGATTGTTTTATGCGTATGTTGCAGGCGCAGCAGAAGAAGAACGAAGAGTGGAAGGACTCGACGAAACAAGACACCTTGGACACGCTGAACGCGGAATTGCTGAAACTGCTCAACACAGCTGCCTCAGATGCCGATAGACAGGTACATACGTACGTATTCGCCACATATGCATACCGTATATCCCCTATAAGCTAGTCCTCGTTGGCGAAGCACTAGTTTTGTTCCATTTACAGTACATTTCCATCCATTCATACTACAAGCAAGCAAGCAAGCAAAGTTTCTTTTCCACGTGCATAACATATGAACATTCAAGATAAAACGGCAATGCACGTAGATGGATACTCAATACTCAGAAGAGTCAACATGTAAGTACCCAAGTAAAACTGTTTGCTACATAATCAATAAAACTGTAGGATCAATAATCCGGAACTTAGCAGCCGGGTGAATGAATACGGTACGGTCTGTTTCTAGCGCGTGGAGAAGGAGTTTGCGGCGTTTTCGGGTCTGTTTTCTCGCTTCCTGCAGGCGAAGCCGACGATCAGCTGGTCCAAGATCGAGCCGCTGCCCTTGGGCGCCGTGCGCTCCTACGCCTCTCTGCCTCCGCCCGCGCCCGACCAGATCAAGGACATTCTGCAGCGCCTGGTCGTGGTGAAGCTCAACGGAGGACTCGGCACCAGTATGGGATGCAAGGGGCCCAAAAGCGTCATCACTGTCCGACACGACCTCACCTTTCTCGATCTCACATTGCAACAGATCGAGGTGCACTACTAATTCTACTAGTTGGATGTACTGTGACTCCTGTTTGTGCGTCTATTGTGTTGTGTATGCAATGTTGCGTGTTGTTGTAGCATTTGAACGTGAAATACGGCGTGTCGGTTCCGTTGGTGCTCATGAACTCGTTCAACACTGATGAAGAGACGGCGAAAGTATTGAAGAAATATCGCCGCGTTCAAGTGCAGCTGTTCACCTTTAACCAGAGCAGATATCCGCGCATCGACAAGGAAACACTGCTGCCAATTGCCAATTCATTGCGTGCTGAAACTGACTGGTAAACAACGTCTCGTTCTTTCTTTCTTATCTGATGTATATGTAGCCTCCTAATCCGTACAGCGAAGAAGAGTGGAAGTTGTATGCTTTCAGTTGGTACCCGCCTGGTCACGGCGACTTCTACGAGGCCTTTTGTGCGTCAGGATTGGTGGACAACTTCATCAATCAGGGCAAAGAGTACTGCTTTCTGTCCAACGTGGACAACTTGGGTGCGACTGTGGATCTGGCCATTCTCAACTTCCTCCTACATCCCACTCCCCCCGGATCCCCTGCGCCGGAATTCCTCATGGAAGTCACCGATAAAACGCGAGCGGATGTCAAGGTTGGTTACTCCTGCAGCCTGCATGAACAGTAGACGCAACTCTGTGAAAATGCGGTTGCTTGTACGTCGCAGGTATTATTGTAGGGTGGGACGTTGATACAGTACGAGGGTCGACTGATGCTGTTGGAGATAGCTCAAGTACCAAAGGAGAATCAGGATGAATTCAAGAGTGTCAGCAAGTTCAAGTGCGCTGAGTTAATACAGTCGTTTGTAGTGGCGATCCGTGTACTTGTGCTATTGTACGACACCACACGCTATTTGGGTGGCGTAGAATAATAAGGAGTAGTGTTGTTGTTGTTGTTGTTTTTGCAGAATTTTCAACACGAATAATCTCTGGATAAGCTTGTCAGCTATCAAACGAGCAGTGGAACAGAAAGCGTTGGACGTAGAAGTTATCGTAAATCCCAAGGTATAACTTCTTTAGCTTGTTTGTCTATAGCGTGTACTTTAGGCCGCACAATGTTAGTGCGCCTTAAGTAAAACCAGAATTGCTGGGACCCATGCATTATTTATCTCGAGAACTACGCGACGTAGAGCAAAGCGGTCAAAACTTCCTCGGATAACTTTAGCTCGCCTCTCCAATAAAAAAAACCGTTTGATTCTATCTGCTCTCAATGTCGAGATCTCGCCGATTTCCTTCAGCACTGAAATCGTGTCACCATTTGGCAGACGCTAAACCACGCAAACCACGACACCCCACGACCCTGTACGCCCGATGCCCATTTTTATTGTTTTCATCATGTATGCATATTTCTACCACTTTTGATTTTTCGGGCGTTTGCGAGGTTTAGAATTGCCCAATGGTCCACGCCCAATTTGCCGATTTTAGTACTGAAGGAATTTGGCGAGATCTCGACACTGAGAGCAGATAGAATCAAACGGTTTTTTTATTGGAGAGGCGAGCTAAAGTTATCCGTGGAAGTTTTGACCGCTTTGCTCTACGTCGCGTAGTTCTCGAGATAAATAGTGCATGGGTCCCAGCAATTCTGGTTTTACTTTAGTTCCAACTTGCGGTGAATTCATTGAGTTTCCCAATGCTTCAACAGATACGTTACTATCAGTTCACTCACCGCATGTGTAGCACACTAAATCGACCGTGTAATGTCCAATGTCATGTGTCTGTTTGTAATTGATGAACAACTGTTGTAGCATCTGGAGCAGGGGGTTGACGTGATCCAGTTGGAGACAGCTGCTGGAGCCGCCATCAAGAGCTTCCATGCATCCATAGGTACGTAGGTACTCTCTACGTACAGTATGCATGTGCATGTACGCTGTCTTTGTATTTCTTATCTGGCAATGCGTTCCCATGTGGCGTACGGGTTTGTGTGCGTGCAGGTGTGAACGTGCCTCGTAGTCGATTTCTGCCAGTGAAAAAGACGTCTGATCTGATGCTGGTCATGAGCAATCTGTATGATCTGGAAAGTGGACAGTTGACTCTGAGCTCCAGACGCAGCTTTCCCACCATACCGCTCATCAAACTCGGGTCCAGCTTTGACAAAGTATGTGCCCATACTAGAGATGCCGCGATATCAGAACTGTGAGAAAATCGATATCGATATCGATATCGATACTACCTTTTGTAAAATGACCGATATCGAGATCGATATCGATATTTCAAACTTTTGGAAATTCGATACGATATCGATATCGATATCTATAATTTTCAAAGGGTCGATATCGATATCGATATTTTGGGCAGAATATCGACTCGATATCGAGATCGATATCGATATTTTGAAAATGGTTAAAAATAGATCAAAATTTCTTCACAGCGTACCAATAAAGCTGTTGTACACTATGCGAAGGTAGCTCTGAGTAATAAAGAAGCTTTTTCAGCTAATTCACAATCAATTTTTCAAGTTTGGCAATCAAAGACAACTAACTGATGACCACAAAAATCACCTCAAAAACACTGGATCACCTCAAAAACGCTGTTTTTAGCGCAAAAACACTTGATTTCCCTTGCTTTTTGTGGTTCACAATAGGGGGCTATACACGAAAGCAAATGACATTAGTGGCTGATTTGGGGCTATACATGAGGGGGCTATATACGGAACATTACAGTACCACATCACCACCACAACCTGTCAAGGGTAGTACATGCATGTACTTGGGTGGCAGAAAATTTTTGCTGAATCATAGGTAGTGCGAGCAAATTTGTGGCCAAAAAAGGCGCTGCAAACGCAACAAAATTTCGATATTTTTGAGCAAAAAATGGTCGATATCGAGATCGATATCGATATTTTATTTTTGCCAAATTTCGATACGATATCGATATCGATAATCGATATCGATATTTCCAAAATTTTTGAAATTCGATACGATATCGATATCGATACCAGAAAAAATTTCGATATATCGACTAATTCGATATCGATATCGATATATCGCGGCATCTCTAGCCCATACTATACGACAAGTTTTACTCGTTCCAAGCAAAAAAATCAATGAGAATATAGTAGTAACTGGAGACTGCATCTGAACGATGAGCGCGTTTATTGTAGGTGTCGGAGTTTCTGAAACGTTTTGTTGGAATTCCGGATATTCTGGATCTGGACCACCTGACTGTTTCTGGAGACGTCTGGTTTGGAAAGGATGTCGTCTTGAAGGTTAGTTACTTCCACGATAAATCATGTAGTCCACGTTTGAGCACGAGAGAGTCAGATGCGAATGCTACTTCACGTGCATGCTGCATGGTAGCTGTACAAAAGAGGCGAGGAAATTTGTTGCCACTCTAGGGAACGGTGATAATAATAGCGAATCATGGCGATCGCATTGACATCCCATCTGGCGCTGTCTTGGAGAATAAGATTGTATCGGGCAACTTACGCATACTCGACCACTAGACACAAGGAGACCACTACCTACTACACTGCACACGACAACACCACTACTACACATACACAAACGCAGCCACCACTGTGTGATAATGAGACGACATTATGGGCTTCATCTGCGAGCGGGGAAACTCTACTACAGTATGTACGTATTTACAGTATGTACTGTAAATATTGGTTGCTTGATGGACATCCCCGTCATGCCAACCATTGTTTCGTTAAAGTAATCTATCTGTGTTTTGTATTCACTGGTTAGGTACGTACGTAAATGTGCGACTGCTGCTTGTCCCACCAAAGGTGATGAAGAACAAGCATTCTCTTCTCTCATGGACAGTAGTGTAAAGCATAAAGCAGGCTCTCTGACATGCAGGCTAACGTTTCTATACGTATTGTAGTGCACGTTAGTCGGCGGAGGTTTTTTTAAGTCGCGCAAGACTTTTTCGATTGGAATCCATACATGCCCGTATAATTTGACTGTAATTTTGTAATTTGATAGAAGTTTATCACGGTCCGGTGTCAATTTGACATCGATGGAACTGACGTGTTGTACTATTTTTTGCAAAAAGCCTTGCACGACTAGGATCTCTGCGTTCTCTTTTATCTAGTGGGCGGACTATAGGTAGTACTTATTTCTGGAAGTACTAGGGTAGTATATACGTTTACAAATACTGCACGTTTGTGCACCGCCTTAGTATTGTATTTGTTGCTATTGTTGTTTCTGACGTATGCACTTGGGCATACGTTTGTTCTCGTTGATGTCTGGCGTTGAAGCAATGCTGTGGACTGTATGTTACTGGTACGGAAATAAGGTACCCATATTGCTAGTATTCGTCATGAATAGTTTTAGCCAAAAGTCACGGTTTTGCATTCATCTTGCGAAATAATAATTTACTATGCCAAGAATTGTAGGCCTTTTGGCTAGTAGTAGTAAGCGAAGTGATAATTTACTATGCGAAGAATTGAAGGCCTTTTGGCTATAGTCGAACAAGAAATTTCATGAACCATTGAAATTTTTTCTCAGCCAATAAAAGACGTAGAGCACAGCGGTCAAACTTCCACGGCTAACTTTAGCTCGCCGTTCCAATAAAAAAAACCGTTTGTCTCCAGCTGCACTGTGTGTCGAGATCTCGCCAAATTTCTTCAGTACTGAAATCGCCAAATTGGGCGTGGACCATTGGGCAATTCTAAACCCCCCAAAAACCCAAAAAAAAAAAAAAGAAGAAATAAGCATACGTGATGAAGACGATGAAAATGCGCATCGGGCGTACAGGGTCGTGGGGTGTCGTGGTTTGCGTGGTTTAGCGACTGCCAAATGGTGACACGATTTCAGTGCTGAGCTGAAGATAATCGGCGAGATCTCGACACTGAGAGCAGCTGGAGACAAACGGTTTTTTTTATTGGAACGGCGAGCTAAAGTTAGCCGTGGAAGTTTTGACCGCTGTGCTCTACGTCTTTTATTGGCTGAGAAAAAATTTCAATGGTTCATGAAATTTCTTGTTCTACTATAGTAGTAGTAGTAATACTGTATGTTTGAAATATACAAGAGAAACTTATTGGTAACACAGTTTACATTATGCACGTGACACGTGTGTGTATGTACAGGCATACCCTGGTTTCGAGCGCTGAATGCATTCAGGCTGTAGAAACTAGCCAAGTACAGAAGCTCAAGCTAAAAGCGTTCGAAATGAACGCAACGTACCGCACATAAAAAAAATCATGTCACTGTACATACGAACGAAGATCAACACACCGATATACACTAGACGAATGTTCTGCTAAAGAAGGTAATGCCACAGAAATCCCAACCAATCGTCTCACGTACTGATCGTTTGTTGACAAATTTTAAAATCAAAATGTCTACCTACCTACATATTATTTCTTATCTAATCTGTACACAAAATAGCTGCCAAAAAGAAGTCCTGGTCAGGTGTGCTGCCATGTGACGGCGACTTATTCAAAAAATCACAGGTGAAAATTCTAAGCTTCTAAGGAAACAACACACGCATGTATACGTACATACTTTGCAATCACTACTGCCAGCAAAGATACAACACAACAAAATAATCATTTTGTTCTTCATTTACATAGGCTTTCGAATGAAAAGGAAGGTTTGAGCGTTGAAACTTGGTACAGTGACATTGTTCTTGAAATGAACAACTGCTCGACCTGCAAGAAGGAGTAGCATGTGTTCGTTACGTATGTTGTATTATCAATAGAGTAGGAGGTACATAGCGGGTATGTAATGTACCGTTGGTACTACTAGGTGCATGTGCGTGCATACTAGGTGGCATGTGAATGTAGCTTTTAAATGAGGAAGTTAGTCCGATTTATGATTATTGTTTACTTACCGGTCCATGTTTTCTCGTTGGTCCATACGAAGGCCTTGCAGGCGGAGTGGGCTAGACAGAGTGTCTGTGCCTCGAGGACACTGCTGACACTCAGGGTACAACCCACCATGTTGCTGCTGCCCCGGCACGGATAGTCGCCCAGACCCGGAAGGTCACTCTGGTACCGAGTTGTAAAGCCTAGAGACAAGAATTACTGCGTTGGCCTTCTACTAGGCTACGGGCATGTACGTACTATTTTACGGTAACTTTCGTACTTGAATTTTTGGACTCTACTGGCCGATTGCTGAGAGTGGAAGGAAGCCATTGAGGCGTGGAACCGTACACTTGAGCAATGTTTCGCATGAGACGTGATATCTGGACAGCCGATGTGGCTCCAGGTTTCTGCAGTTGTTGCAGCACCTGGTCAACTGCAAGCTGCAACGCCTGTGGCACCCCGTGAGGCAGAGTGTCCTTGAAGAAGACCCGATACGCATTGCGCAAATTCTGAGCTTCGTTGAAGCCTAAAATGAAATCAGCCACATGAAGCAGAAAAATATCCCAAGGATTACTGTGACAAAGCTACATTCGCCATGATTTTTTGTGCATACCTACGGTACCTCTGAAATGAAGAACTGCTCTTTGTTTTTTTGTTACCATGGCATTTGAGATGGCGACAAGGTGCTAGCTGTTGGCAGTCGAGGGCGGATGAGCAACTCGGCTCCTCCAAAACCAGATCGTCAACGTCGGCGATTTTCAGGCGCCCATTCACCGTCACAAACTGTTGTCTTCGAAAATCACGAATTCCGATCGGGCCAGATCCCGCCAGATAGCTCAGTAGTTGGGAGACATCGTACAGCAGCTGAAAAACCAAATGGGGAAACGGCTACCGTATTCAAGATTATTCACAGGCTGCATTGAAATATGAGCTATCTTTTGCATGGACATGGGCCACCCCCTGCTGCAGTGTTATTGTCTGATTATGATGATTCATAGCCAGTTTACCCATGTTCCTTCCTCCTGCTTTATGGATGTGTTGTGGGCGGAGCTGAGGCTTATAGTGCATTATGCTTTTGGGGGATGTCATCCATCTTTTACCCGAAATCGGTTCTCCCAGTCCATCTGTAGTATGCGTATGAGATGGAGTGGTTGGCCCAGCTCCGTCATAACGGCTATCCTGATTGCGGACTGACTGCTGGGAAGATGAAACGGCCTCGCGGGGATACAGTAACCCAACATCTAAAAAAGAAGCCAAACTCTGCATCTGACATGTCTGCTACGGATGAATCGAACCCGGGAAAATCTCTGAGCGATGCGCGATGCCTGCTGCTCCTGTCTCGTTTTCGTTTGTTCAGAACAGCACAGATAGTCGGAGGGATAGTACGTACAGGGTACTTGGGTATGGCTGATCGGAAACGCCGATGCGTGCAACAATGACGTGATAGGCGAGGCGAGGCCTATAAATCAGGATGACAAATGCGCTGGATGTGCATTGTGAACAGGCGGGGATGCATTATCTTTCGCCGTCTATGACTGGGCCAATGTTGTGGCAAACCCTGCGCAGTTTGCATATCGGCAGTGGTGGGGATGGGGCGAGTGCGCGCAGTTTGTTTCGCGGCGCTCCGCCCTCCCCACCAGTCGACGATGAGAGAAAAACAGGGGGCCAGAAACAGAAGCTGTCAAAAGGCGACAGCCGAGCCATTTATCAGTCTGATTGATGAGGCTGCGCTGCAAAGACTAACACTAACAGTACATACCACACCACACAGTCAGACTGGCATAGTCCTTTGCGATCGGCTGTCTATCCTCTCCATCGACCTATGGGGAGAGAAAGGACCCCAAACGTCCCCCACCCCACACATGTATGCTGCTGTATGCTCTATGGTACAGCATATGGGAATGGGATGCAGTACGTACTGAGTAATACAGTAGCAGTATGTGGCTGTCGGTGTATGTACTTATGCGAAAAGTGTCATGGATGGATGGGTGGCGATGTTATCTGGGAGGAGCGCGCTGCTCAGTTTCGACAGATCGCCGTCGAGCTGAGAATTTATGGGCCCACCTCCTACTGCACTGTACACGTTTGAAACAACAACAATACAACCAACTACTGCATGATAGATAATGCCAGAGCAGCCCCCACAACTGTACCGCCGTTTCTCAGATATTCGGTGGCGCAAGGCAAAAAAATTCGGCGATCCAAGTCCGGAGGGCTTGCCAGAAGATGGAAGACTGGATGCAAAGTGAATGTAGTGGAGAGAAAGTCGCAATGATATGAATACCTGCGACCTCCCAGGCCGCCAACTTTGACATTCAAGGTCACTTTTGCCTGCTATGCGCTAAGTTATCATGCGTTCTTCAATGTCGCAAAAAATATAAACTGTTGGAACGGCTGCAAAGGTTGCATATTGTTTCGCTGTTTTAGCTGGTTGTTATATAGGGTGTTTCATAATAAACTCTCCGGATGTTTGTGCCTCTCATTCCTCAACGGAGTGTTCGATTTTAGTACGCTCTTTTACATTTGGTAGCTAAGGCTTCTACAATTATGCAGGCAAAATTTCAGCCCTGTAGTCTTTCTACCAAGGAAGCTATGAAAGCTGAAACTCTCGGACCCAAAAATTTACGTTTTTTTCACTATGGGGGATAAACCCGGGCTAAGGCCGAAGTTAGCACTCCACGGATGATTTTTTCAGTTTTCTTCACAATGGCGTTGTAGATTTGGTTCTGCCGCGTCCTACATGGGAAAATGAACAGGATTTGAAAACGTATTAGCATTTGGATGGTAGAATTTGCTCTTGTGGTACAATATTACAAAGGCAAATCCCCGATTTCTGGGGTCAGCTTTCTGAGCAGTTTTGAGCCGCTTCCTTTTGGCCTAGAAAGTTGAAATTTTGCTTGCATAAACTTTGAAGCCTTGGCTACTTCTTGGAAAAGACCGCATTTAAAAATGACACTTCGCTGAGGAGATAGAGACACAAACATCCGGAGAGTATATTATGAAACACCCTGTATTTACTTATACCTAGTTAGCGCGGCCGCCTTGTGGTGCTGGCCGTAGTAAGAGACACGGTGGATCGGATTATGTACATCGAACTAATGTACAGTACATACAATACATACACAGTATACGCACTGCATTAAGTTCGTGGAAGGGAGGACCATGAGAGACGAGGGCAATCAGTGGAACCGGCGAAGAAGAAGAAGGCGCAGCTACGGGCAGTGAGACCCCCTGGCAGCGCAGCCTTGATCAAAAACCCGGAAACCATGCAAGAATTGGAGCTAAATCAAGCGCGCAAGCCCTGGTGGTCCTAAATTTCAATTTGGTTGAGGCGCTAATCCATTTATTTCTCTCCCCCTCCCTTATCCTAAACGCGGGGTATTTTTGGGTTTGTTCAAACCATTGGTTGGCAGTCGGCCGGCGGCATGCACATGCGAAATACGTACAGTACGTAGGGTCCTAGCGGTAGTAATTATTTGAAGAAGTTTCCGCAAAATAAAGCGATTCACTCGGTACCTACAAGACAAATTGACGAAGCGGGCAAAATTAGAAGGCGAAGTATGCGACTACTACACGAAGAAATATTGCACACTTGGATGCCACAAATAAAATGCATAAAAAACACTAGTATAAGTACGTATGTACACACACAGTGGTGGGCTACACACGTGGTGAGTAAACTCACGGTGAATTCGACGGTGAGTTTGAACTTCGAGTTTCATTTTTTCTGTAGAGCATTCTCACTTGCTCCAAGCGCAAAATTTTTCTCACGTGTTCACACGACGGTGAGTTCCAAACTCACGGTGAATTCACCGGACTCCCTATGCTTCATCGCATACGTACGGGGAATTCCCCGTGAGTTTACTCGCTCCGTGTGTAGCGCACTAGTGACAGTACTACCTTACCTGAATTATATTGGGATGTTGAAGTTGCTTCAGAATCAGAATCTCCTTGAAGACTTTTTGCGCAGCTTCCGCATAGCAGTGAGTGATTGAGTTTCGCTTGGCGCAGTCTTGCAGATGTCGACCCTGAAGATTGACGATTTTTAGCGCCAGTGGACGTTGCCTACCATGTCGCCCGCTGTACACCGCTTTTGTCCAACCGGAATCGATAAACTCAGCTCGTGGCAGGATGTCCGCGAGGTGATCACAGTTCAGAAGCTCTTCTCGCTGCTCATGTTCTGATGCTAGATCAAGCTGCTGTTGTATTGGTGGCTGTTTGAAACGCCATTGTTCTGAGTTGATCAGTTGCAGACTGATTGAATGTTTGTTGCCCTTTGCAATAATAAAGTCTGTGGCTACCCGTGAAGGATTCATCAGTTCTAACAACAGATGTCCATGCTGATGCTGAGGATGTTGCTCATCATGGGGTTTTCCTCGGTCTCTCAGTAGCGTCACCAGCACAAGGAATACAGCTAACAAAACGGAGGCCAAGACTCGCTGAACTACGGAACTGCGGTTGAGAAGGAAAGAGCAGACGTTGCCTCCTTCACCGCTTTTACCAGACGGATCCATTTCGAATCTGTTACCAGGAGATTCTGGAACAGCTTTTTTCCTAAAAAAAAGATCGAATGACAAATTATCCAGCTCTAAAATAATATATTTACGTCGCGCCTCTCCGTCACAAATTGTCACTTTTATTTATTGTTTACTGTAAGAGCAACCTGACGACTCTAAATTTACAGGACGAACTGCCAAAACGACAGCGGTATAAGATGCACTGGCAGCGGATGATGTTTGAGTAGGCTTTTCGAGTGATAAAAATGGGGCAATATTTTTTCCTTCAACCAGGGCATGGATAAGAGAGTAGTGGATTAGGATTTGTGGCTGTGAGCTAAACGTGCGTCCAATAAATAATAGCGGCACATTAGCGGACCATTATGCTAGCTGGAATGGCTTCTGGTATTAGCTTCTAGCCTCCGCGCAGCTTTTCCTTAGCTTTCTTGGGAGCGCATGGAGGAAATGCCATGGATTTCTTCTCATTAGATCCATCATAAGGGAGAAATATTCTGCGAAGGCAGGGAGGGATCATGCGTATGGAACCATAAACGGACTCTATGGCACATTGAGGGAAGCACCAACTTATCACACACAGGGCCTTCCACTCCCACTAGCCCAGGAGATTGCCTGCGCATGATATTGTCTGAACAAATACCAGAACATCAAGACTCGAGATTAGCTCAGGGATGCCCAGCAGAAACAAAGCAATTTCTCAGACATTCTTTTGGTTTGGCGTAGCAGTCACATAACGAATGGAAAACACGCGATAAAATATTCGACGTTGCTCGAAAAAGCAGAAGGATCAATTAGCTAGAAAAAGCCGAATTTATTCTTGACACACGCCAAAAATTAGCGACAACCGAAAAAACGGGCTCAAATAAATAGGTGATAATTGCAACAGTTTATTGCGCTGAGGATCCGCGTACACGATGGAAGAAACGACGCACCATTAGTATCGCCATAAATTTCGAACAACCACGCCTTTATTGGCCCATAAATTATTGGAGAACAGGACCCAAAACAACCGGCTCGCACGCCTCCCGTTTTGCACACTCACTACTGCACTGCCGTATGTACCTACATACACACGCGCAGCGGCGCAGTATGTGTGTATACGTACATAGTCAGTGAGTACTGAGTAGTCGGCTCCCTCCTTCCTCTCCTCCTCTTCCTCCTCCGCACACGGCGCTGACAGATTCGCGCGCGCCAGAGTTCATTACTCACAACAGCGCCTTCCACACATACATACAAACCTTCCTCTTCCCCTCAACCTCAACCACCAGTAGTATGGCAGCACAGTAGCCAATCAGAAATCACGTCATTGCGACCTCCGCGTTGCTGCAGCAGCTTTCGCCATTCCGCTCAGAAAAGTCCACTGCATTTGCATGGTGTTCCTGGGACTTTGCAGACCCCGACAGTGGTGGCCTGTGGGACGTGATTTTTGTAGCAGACGTGTACCCGGAGTGTTCGGTATTGGGGTACTGCATACTACTGTACTATTTGGTTTAGTAGTTAGTTTCGCAGTAGTCAGTCAGTTTTGGGTTCGGCATTGGTCGACCTTGGTTCCTTCTGTTTTTGCGCACAGGAGATTGCGGAAAAGAAGGCAGGCGGAGAGGAGGAGGCGAAGAGAATGGAGCATCTACCCCAGGGATCAGACTGACAGTCGACGGAATTGATAGGTCATCAGACCACCGCACGACCCCTGCCTTTAAGACTGAACCAGCCACTAGCACGCCAAGACTACGCGCTTACTGTTCTGATACAGACATGAAAACACTTCTTTCACACACCTGAGTGCTTAAATGGGCGGAGTCATCTTTGTAAAGCGCTGATCTACGGTTCTACAATACCACTTCAAAATAAATGCACATGATAACATGAGACCTAACCTCGGACCTACTAAATTAAATTTGTACTTGTGCAATATTGTACTTGTTTGCAATCAAGTCAATCACTAATCGTTAGTAGTCATTATGCCATAACTTCTTTGCCATCGCTGTTCTGCTGATTGATCATTGGATTCCATTCTTCTGCTTTTTCGTTGTCGTCAGATGAAGGAGCTTTCCGCTGCTGGTCTTGTGCCCAGGGTTGAACTAATCCAGAGCCAAAGATGAGGTAGAAGGTGGAAGCCAACCAGTAGAACCCGCACATGCTCAGAAAGATCACCCGCCAGGCAGAAAGTGTCTCCTACACATAGTACGTACATGTAACGTGGTGCATACTCTAGGCCTCACTGCACGTACAGTACATAACATTCTTACAGTCCAAACAAAAAAGGTTTTTCCCAACGAAAAATCAAATCTTACATACTTTATTTTTTGTAATGAAGCCTACAAAAGTTGGAAGCACGATTCCGCTGATATTCGCTATTGATATGGAGCAACCGAGAATAATGCCTGCACATCGACCAAACACCAAAATTAGGAAGTTGGTACAGTAGGTACTAGCAAGCATGAAGATTACAAGATGGCAATTTCTCTGGAAGAGAGGTGGTGCGTATGTACACGTTGCATATTGTCTGTTACCCGCGTATTTCGGAGCGATATCCAATGTGTTTGGACTGAAACCCGACATACTGAGGCCACACATTCCGAAGCCCAATACGAGCATGAGTATCACAGCCGTGGTATTGCAGCCAACCAGTGCCAGAGCGCACACAGAAGCACCCGCTAGATAACCACCTGCAAAAAGAAAGCACTTTGCAAAGAATGTACTTCTCTTGAAAACAGCAATATCGTTAGCACGACATAATAGTATGCACGATAACGATAATAGGTACCGTACTTACCTGTGCATAGCCCCCATGCATATAGCCCCTATTGGCAAGACATAAAAAATGCCCCATGCATAGCCCCCCCTATGCATAGCCCCATATGTACTGTAGGGTACCTGAACGTACCTATGACTCCTGTGCATAGCCCCATATAGGACCTCTCAATTTTTGCATAGCCCCAGGGGCTATGCACAGGTAAATACGGTATAGTAAGGCCGTATTTATTACCGCTGCTTTGCCCCTAGGCAATGTATATAAATACAGGGTGTCTTTTTTCTCATGGATGATTTTGATTGCCAATTTCAACAGGTTACCCTGTACCGATTTCGCTCAAATTTTGCCCACATATTCCTGAGCGTTTACCATTTACTTGGTAAAAATTTCAAGGTAAAATGCTGTATTGGTAGTCAGAATTATCCCCTTCCTTTCAAAACGGCAATTTTGAGCTTTTTCTACCGACTTTTTACTGTCAAATGATTGAAAGACGTTTGTTGGATCCCAACGGCTCTTTCCAAGGAGCAAAGTTGTTTCAACAAGATGGAACCTACACGTACTGAACGAACAAAAAACAATTACCAGTGTTGGTGGCATTGCTTAGAGATTGTCTAGTGCTGCTCATGCCTCATCAGTGCTGCATCATCAGCTGATGAGCCATTATCATCAGATTTGATTACTTCCGAATTTTTTATGGGGTGCAAAGACGGAAAGGGTCTACAAAGGCAATCCAAAGCCGTGTACCATTCGAAAAAAAATGCAGCAGTATTGCCATTTGACATGTTTTTCGATATCTTGATGGAAGAATTGTAGCAGTAGTCGAATAGTATGGTGAAAATGCTGAAAAATTGTGATCTCATTTTCTCCGCTGTACTTCTCACTGCCAGTGCAGCATTTTAACTCGAAATTTTTATCAAGTAACTGGTAAACGCTCGGAAATATGTGGGCAAAATTTGAGCGAAATCGGTACAGGGTAACCTGTTGAAATTGGCAATCAAAATCATCCATGAGAAAAAAGACACCCTGTAAAT
>JASAMW010003873.1:0-11593 GCA_030247985.1 Epsilonema sp. ZAB3_2
TAGCGTACAGTATAGTAGTTGATCAGCAGTTGTAAAGATCGATCGTAATCGAACTTCCTCGAGCGCAAAAATCTGAACATATGCGCATTTTACATACGTATGTATGTAGAGGAATACTAGGTACATAGGTAATTGTGTATACAGCTACTACACCTGCCTTTCAGTACTACGTACTCACGTCGCGTTCAGATAGGCACATACGCACGCCGTATGTATATGGGATGTCGTGTGAGCATGCGCTAGCGCATCAGCTGGGCGTACGCCGCTTAGTATATGATCGCGGCATCAAGGTACATATACGGACAGGTGGTGTATCTTAGCTCATGGGAAAAGAAATTCAAGAATCGTAGTTATTGCACGTTCAAATAAAGCCTCTAAGCCTTCCTTTGCTCCACTGCGGTGAGCTCTGATTTGCTCATTATTACCGAAGAAGGAATCTGTCGGAGAGACACGCGTGCAGTGAGGACTCTTCCTGTCTTTGCAGTATCATCTGTCGCAATGCTTCGATATCGCGCTTTCTCCATTCTGGCTTTTCGTGCAGTTCCTTCTGCGCTTTCAATATCAGATCATTGGACAGGGTGCACATGTATGGTCCGCACAGATTTTCCAAGTGACTGCTTGGATGCTCCTTCTGCTCAACTGGCCTTTCCGCTTCCACATCCACATATCCGGTCGAGTGGGAGCTTTCAGCCAGATCCATGCCACAAAATTCGGTCGTCGCAATCATGTTTTCTCAAGAACGGATTTGAATACGATGATGGTCAATAAAATATGTGGAAAGAATGGAAACTTTCCGTTCGCTCAAAGAGAACACGCAAGGCAAGTCCGGCACGTCTCGGGATGTTATATTCCACATCATTTTGTTGAAGTCCAAAACCCCTAATCGAGTAAAAGACGGCACAATGTTTGTTTTCTTCGCAGTGCCTGAATGCCTGAGTTACGGCAGCCTTTGCACTGTTTGTCGCCAATTTTATAGAGTCATTTGTTGACAGATTCTTGTCGTTCCCTTCAATCAACTGCTTCTTCCTCCTGTAGACCTGTATGAATGGTAAATGACCAATGTAAAGCGCAAATGCAAATTTGATGCCGTCTTATTCGCTACCATGTTTTTAACGGAATAATATTATGACGTGGAATATAACATCATGTTTATTTAGCGACCGTGACGGGTAATAACTAATACGCAACAAAAACACCCAAATCGCACCCAACGTGGACTTCTTGAAAATAGGATCTGCCTAAATGGCGCATACAAACAAAGTGGCGGAACAGACATTGTCGAAGCAACAAATGGGCTGGGTAGCATGATAATATTTGAGCCAGCGTTTGCAATAGGGTAGTGCGGGGTAATTTGGGGGTGCAGGGGGTGCATGGTGGATGCGGGGTGCATGGTAATATCTACTTTGCACAGGCACATGGACAGACAGGCTAAGGCTGAGGCTGAGGTCTACTCCTCTGAATCCAATACCTAAGCCCTAAGCCTCAGCCTGAGCTGAAGTCTGCCCAAGCGCCTGCGCAAGACATATTTCCATTCACCACCCAGCTCTCAGTGCCCAGTAACTCCAACACCTAGAATTGCAATCCATATTTTCCATGCGAATTCATGCTATTTTGTTGGAACGCCTATGACATTGAAGTTTTCCATTTTTTCGGTCACTCTATACTTTTGTTGGATGCAAACATTACTGCATGTGTTTGGACCAACTGTCCCCACGCTATCCCACAATTTCGATAAGGGTATATTGATTGATTGATCATGGTTCTTCACACGCGCAACTAGTGTGTTATTTAGGCGGAGCTATTTTTAAGGAAGTCCACGTTGGTTGTTTTGGTTGTTGGTTGTTTTGGTTGCGTATTAGTTAATACCCCGTGACGTGACTGACTTTCAAAATTTCCTTTTGTTTGGCGCTTGTTTTGTTTGGTTTTCATTTTAGAAAAAGTGAAGCTGCACACTGCAGAAAAAACAACCCAGATCCAGGTATAAGGACGAGTTGCGAACAGGACGCGTAACAAAAATGGCGAAGCATCATCCCGACTTGATCTTTTGCCGAAAACAGCCAGGAGTTGCCATAGGACGACTGTGTGAAAAATGTATGTTTTGTACGTACGTACGTACATAACATAACACTGTGCCAGTACGTACATACTGAGCACATGAGCTGTGTTTTTACAACTAACGTAATGAGTGCTTGGTGTCGGTGATTTTCATAAATTTCCTTTTGTTCCAGGTGATGGAAAATGCGTTATTTGTGACTCCTACGTCCGTCCCTGCACGTTGGTGCGCATTTGTGACGAATGCAATTACGGTTCTTATCAGGGAAGATGCGTAATATGCGGTGGACCAGGCGTGAGCGATGCTTATTACTGCAAGGAGTGCACAATCATGGAGAAAGACGTTAGTTTTTCTCACTTACCTTTCGTATGGTTGTAGCAGGAATATATAATTTATTATAAGGGGAGGAATAAGCCAGCAGTGTACTGAAGCGGATGGAAGGGCTAGCGACCAAAGTCTGTCGCAAGCAGGAATTCTTCACTTTTTGGCGATCGCACATGCAACCTTTGTTAGCCCTAACTTGGTGTTTTCTCGTCATATGCGTCACATTTGTGTCTGTCATGTTCCTATTTATTACAGATAAGTTGCTTGTATCTTGGGCGTTTTTGCGTCATTCAGTATCGTTTGCAACGCATATTTGTGGTTGTCGTGTATACAACGCGCATTTACGACGACTTATTTTAGGCCGTTGTATTTCGGACGAGTTTGCGTCCGTATTTTGTGTCTGTTTTTTTGCCTGTCGCCGTATACATGAGACGGCACGCTGGCGTACGTAGGAGAAGTTTTATTGGCACATGCGACGAGAAAACACCCAAGTAGGGCTAACAAAGGTTGCATGTGCGACCACAAAAGAGTGAAGAATTCCTGCTTGCGACGGACTTTGGTCGCTAGCCTTCCATCCGCCTCAGTACACTGCTGGCTTATTCCTCCCCCTTATAATAAATTATACATTCCTGGTTGTAGTAGTATCACATGCTGTACCTGTGAACATGCGAACGTACACTCAGCGTGTTCGCGACTATAGCTTGCCGCGAGTTTGATAAATATTAAAATATTTATCAAACTGTTACTGTACCTATACACCGTATTGACCGCAGAAAACATAAGAGCGACCACTTCAGTACTGGCCGAATTGGGTTTAGTAGCCGGCGGCTCTTTCTCTTTGCTGTCGCTCGCACCGTTTTCATTTCAGTAGTGCCTTTCTGCGGTCAGTACGGTGTTGGTAGGCCTTCTACGCCTAGGATGTTTGTTGTATCGTTCGCCTAGCGCATGCGCATGTCTCAGGTGCTCATATCCATATGGGCTGGGCCTATTACGAAGGGGGGGGGGGGGGTATATACAATACATGGGCGATGGGCCTCACCACCACAATCACAAAGAGCTACGCAGCGCGTTACACTAAAATGCATTCTGCAATCTACGCCCGATAATATGACAGTTCTATTATGTAGGCTAATATACAAATCATAAGATGCGTTTGCTTTTCAGAGAGATGGCTGTCCAAAGATTGTGAACTTGGGCAGCGCCAAAACGGATCTATTTTACGAACGGAAGAAATACGGCTTCAAGAAGAAATGACGATGCTCATGCATGTGGCTCTTTTTTGTGTATTCGTTGTGTTTATGTATCCGCGTCTCGATTTCTTCCCTACGTACTTTTGCACTGTTGTGTTCAAGTTTGTTTGCCGATTATAAAAGTGTTTGAAAGAATAATTATTGTTTATTGGTTCGCTTGGGGTTCTTTCCCTACTAGAACGCGTGATACATTCTCTGTCATCTATTAGGGGGAAATAGGCATATAAATAAAAGTAACCGGCTGGATGTGCTCTTTTGTAGTGTAGCCTATGTTGCAGATGTCCAAGAATATGGAGCAAAAGTTCGCGTCAAACAAGGAGATTATGGAACTGGTGGATCAGCTGTGCAAGCTGTACGGAGATACGAATGACGCAGGTCAGCCATAATCCCATCATTCTTTGATTGAACTACTTATTTTGTTCACATCCTAGGTGGAAACTTCTAGGTGCATGCACTAGATGTTTCGGTATATGTTTCAGAATCGCATGCACGGAGTTTCAGACAAATAATGTCTCTTCTGAACAGGTAAACTTGATAGGGTTTGTAGCGTTTGGGCAAGGAGCTCCTTGGTTTGGGTAGTGCGGTATTGTTCCGTAATATTAGGTATGTATACAGGCGCGCTCCCTGTCCCTTCGTTGTGTTGTGAGAGTACTACCGCTTGATGAATTTGCATTTGTTTGAGTTGCATAGGTTTGCGTCGCCTCTTCGTTTTTGTACTACTTACTTTGGTCACCAACTGTTAGTAGATGTGTATTAGTCTGATTTTATTGCGACATCTGCGCCTTCCTTTCATTTACGACTGCACGCTGGACGCTTGGGAGTTGGGAGCACGTCTGTTGTGTTTTATTGACGGGTTACTGCAGCCCCCACCGCACGCACTTTGCAACCTCATTAGCTAATTTCACACTTCTTTACCAGCTACTGGGATTACTACTAACATATTCACAGTGTATTGTATATGCAGCGCGCTTGTATTGATTTTAGCCCGGTGTTTTCCAAACAATCCGAGGTGGCAGGCGTTGTATCTGCCAGTAGCAATCCAGTTCCTCCGCTGCAACTTTGTGAAACGATCAAGAAAAGACGTAAGAGAATAAGCTTAGTAACTTCTAGGTAATCTCTGCCAATTATTATTATTACACTGCCGCTGCGTCGGGCCAGCTGCTCTTTTTCTTTTGAACTTAGGTTGCTAAGTGGTAGCTTTAGTATGGTCCGCCCAGCGAGAGTTGCCTTTGGACCATCACCCGTGCTGCGCAATTCATGTACTCGCGCAGAATGAGCAACATCCCTGAAGGAATTTGTATTTTTCGCAGCACGGGCAAGAGCCCAATCACAACTCTCGCTGGACAGCCTATAGTATCCGTTTTCTTCCTGTGTACATGATGGAGCAGTGTTTGTCAGAGTCACTTCTGTTGTTGCAGTGATCAAGAGTAGGAGAGCGGCGGATGCACAAAAGCTGACCGAGTTGGTGGGCAGACTAATTGACAAGAAGGAACTGGTGCGTTTGAGCCAGATACTTCACTTTCTAGTGTCATTCAGTCGCTCCGGAAGCAGCTCGAGAAAAGTACGAGAAAAATCATTTCATTTTCTACTCTTCCATATATGCTGTATGTACGTATGAGTAGTGCGCACGTGTTGCAGTCTCAGCAGCAGCGCAGCGGCAGCATGAGTGCTGGTAGTGCGGCGCCACTCTCCAACCGCTCTCCAGTGGTCAACCTTACCCAAGCATTTGGTGGGCATAAGACGCCTTCTGGCCTGCCACCTTCTCTCACTCCTTTGTCTTCATCCACGTACGTAGAGTACTCTTGTCTTGCAAGGTGGTGTATGCATGCAGTGTACTCTTCGTGTACGTAATTGCAGGAAAGCGCGTTCTGATGCTGGTGCTGCCTCGTCCAGCGGAGTTTCTTCTGCTTCTACGCTGGCCTTTTCTCCTCTTGGCTCCGTGCGGGCCGCTAGCACTCTCAAGGGCCAATCCTCATCCTCAGACACTGTTCGTAACCATTTCCCAGATCTCACACAGAAACATTCGTCGTCTTCCGCAACTGGAAAGTAAGGACACTCACGTCGCATAGCATACTTGCGACCATGCGCATGCTTGCGTACATGCGACCAGAGTTGGTCTACGTGTACGTTACATGTGTTTCGCTGCGCAGAGTGCCTGCACCCAGTTCTGGAAGGAGTACAAAGACAGCGACTACTGTCAGTTCCCTTCTCAGTAGCGCGAGGCCCAATGAAGCAGAAAAGACAAAGATCAGCGCGAGGAACGCTTTCGATGTCTGTAAGTCTGCACTGTAATAACTTTCCGTTAAATACGTACTGTCGAGAACGTGGAATGTGCATGTTGTTGCTTTGCAGCGCTTGTGAGCGTGGATGAAAGGGAATTGCTTCGCGATGTTCTCTATGTTATGCAGGGCTTGGAAGGCAAGTACATTCGTTTCAACGCCGCCAAGGATCAGATTCAGTTCGATCCAACGGTACCGTGTAAACATACTCTACGTCACGCCCTCCGTTGTAGTGAGCTGTGATTCGGCCCCCACGCGCCAAGAAACGGAAACGGCGCTGCGCATGCATTGTTCTTTGTCGTTTCAATTTAAGTAGGCGCGCTGCAAGTGGGGGCCTACTACTCATTATAGTGCAGGGCGCTTTCTTGTACTCGTATCTTGCCTTCCCTAGCCTTGCTTCCCTAATTCTATGCATGTTTTGTTTAGGCGAATCTTAGCGAAGGCATGAAAGAGGAACTGACCTATAATCTGAGGTGCGGTTTCTTTGTGCTTCGGCTCCGTAGCTTTTGTCGAGGGGTGGCTGTGAAACGAGGACTTACTATTCAGGCAAGCGATTCATGACAAAACTCAGGCCACTTGTTGCTGCTGCTTTCAGTAGTGTGCGGTTGTGCGCATCCTTGTACCTATTAGCTACTGTTTAGTGCCTGCTGTAATTTTAGGCTTTCTCTGGCGCGTTATTCAATCAGTTGACTCAGTTTTATCGTCTGCTCTCTGTCATTCAATCAAAGGTTCAAACATACAGTATCTTTCAATATTACATACCATACCCTACACATGCAATCAAGAAAAGCATACTATATACTATTTGACCTGATGCTGATGTGTGCACATGTGGCAAGCTGTAGCCTACAGGTGGTAGGTGTATGTGTAGATCTCCAGCGATGAGGGCGGTTGTGCGATGGGTGTGGCTGAGTTGAAAGTGCATTTGTGCGGATGGCGTGAGCGTCTGGAGCTGATGTCGGATTTGGTGGCGTCAGTGGTGGAAGAGACTAAGCAGCCAGTGGTTGGAGGCGCCCTGATCAGCTTTCTCCTCGCTCGATTCTCATTGGCTGACGCTGACGGCAGGCTTCTACTGCACGAGATCCTGTTGGCCACATGCCAGCCGTTGAAGTTCCGGCTTCTCTCTTGGATCTCAGATGGCATCGTGGATGATCCCTATGCTGAAGTCAGTCATTACACACACATGGATGTTCTCTGTGCTGCATTTACATGTGTTCGCTGCAAGGGACCAGTAGTTGGGCTAAAAATTATAGGTGGGCACAAGCTGAGCCCTCTGCATTACACTTTTTTAGTGCATTTTTTGATCGGTAGAGTCGGTAGTAAGGAGGAAGAGAAAAATGCACTGAAAATTGTATTACAGAGGGGTTCAACTCTTGTTGCGACCACGCTGCTTAATTTTTAGCGGAACTGGTCCATACGCCCTGTGTGTATGTGTTGTAGTTTTTCGTGAGTGAGCAAGCGAATACAGACGAAGACGAGTTTTGGGAAGGGCGATACAAGACTGCGCCAGTCCATGTTACCGTCATGTTTCGACCTGACCTTGGGCAACAAGGTATACTGTGGAGAGGGTGTGTGTAGCGCCCAGGGCCCCGCGCGTGTATAGCGGTACCACTGACTGACTGCTGCGTAGATTCTGACTGCGGGAAAATGTGTGGTGTTTCTGCGCGGAGTGTGCCAGGATCGTGAGTGGTTGGAAGAGTTGGAGTGTAATCGGCGTCTGTTGGCTGAGCTGGAACTGGAGTGGTTGTTCCAGTCTGCAGGACGCTGGCGCTTCTCGCGTCTCGTGGACCAGTGCGCTTCCGACATCAGTCGACGACTTCTAGATGTACTGCTCAACACATATCATCTCAGGCAACATTTCCAAGTGAGCTGCCTACACTCTGTAGCATTGAGCAATGCCATGCCGTAACTAGCAACCTGTACAGTATGTCGAGCTCAAAGTTTCAGGCGCTGAAAAAGTACATTCTACTGAGTCAGGGTGATTTCGTTCGGATTCTCATGGAGCTTTTGCAGTAAGTATGTAATGCACTTCGCACGCGGCAGGTGTAGGTGATACTGCGATGTGATACATGTGGGGTGCCTATGTGCTTACGTGTTGCAGTTCGGAAGTTGAAGCTGATGCAAACGACGAGAATGAGGAGGCTGGTGACCGATGGAATTTCAGCTTGTCTAATCCTCATATGCAAGAACTGACGGGTATTCTGGCCTCTGCCATAAGTCAGAGCAACGCGGATGCGGAACCCAGCTTCATCAAGGACCGACTGGACGTGGAAACACTGACAGTAAGCATCTCACGCTATTGTCTGTGCGGTCCTGTTGCGAGTGTGCAATTCTGGTAGCGAGAAGTTTGGAGCTCATGCATCGTTATATAAGGCTCACGGAGAGACTATTTGGGACGGATTCACCCTCAAATATCAACTCAGCGGACCGCTCAGCGCTGTAAGTTCGCTCACTATTCTTCTTTACCAGACCGTTTTTTCAGTGCACTGTGCACCTACACAGCGGTAGAGCGAATGGTAGGGCGTGCGTAAACGAACTTCCTATAATTTTAGGTCTTACCAACGCCGGTGGTGAAAATGTACTCAGGACTCTTCGACTTCATTTGGCGGATGAAACGCGTAGATTTTTTGCTGGGCAAATCCTGGCTTCGTCTGATGAAAGAAACAAGACGCATCGAGAAGAGCATGCCAGGTGTCGTAAATAATTACGAAAATACAATATAGACTGCTAAATAGGCTAAATCGTTGCATTTTTAGCAACTGCGCGTCCTCTGCGGGCATTCCAAATCGAGACGAAAGAATTTGAGCACTTTCTTCAAGAGATTCAGTCTTACTTTACGCAAGGCATCGAGTGCACTTGGACGAAATTCCAAAGGGAACTGGACGCTGCCACTGATTTAGACAGCGTGATGCACTGCCATCGCTCATACCTCAGGCACTGCTTCTCGCAATGCTTGCTCGACGAAAACTCAGAGGTAGCGTACGTACGAGGTGTTACCTGGGATGCAACTTTTTACGTACATAAGTGTATTACTCAATTAAGTTTTTGTTCCCACTATTTCGCCCTTGTGGCGATCGGGGAGATACATGGTGTACGCGACGCAATTTTGTTGTAGGAATTGCAGTGTCAGCTGCGCACGCTGTTCGATATTATCTTTGAGTTTGTGGCTCTGACCAAGAGCCTAATGGAGGAATGCCAGACGGAGATGGAACGAAGATGTGAGCGGCTGACTGTTGAAGAGGAGCGAACGGCGAAAGGCCGATGGGGAAGCAGGGAAGATGAGGACGAATGGGACAGGGAGAGGGCGGTCGCAGAGGAGCAACTGGCACATCGATTCAATACGCCGCTCACTCTGATTAGCGAAAAGTTCAGAGTAAGTGACGACGGCGACTTGGTCGTGAATTCAGACACCAGTGAGGTACCGCATTTGTAACTCACACTGACTATGAAATGCGGTGTTTCGCTGTAGATGAGTTTTCATCAATTCCTGCTCACGCTGGCTTCTCATCCGTCAGACGAATTGCGGCGTCTTTGCTTCCGTCTCGATTTCAACCTGTTCTATCGGCGTCTGGAACCGAAACTGGAAGCCACGCTTCGCTACAGTCGAATCAGTCATTATCATAGGGCCACGTCCAACCTTCTGAGACCGTCCTCCGTTGCACTCTCCAACGACGAATACGAAACTCCGAACTCGCACATCTAGCCAGTGTAAAATAATGTTAGGTAGGAAAAGTGGAAGGTGCTGCGTGCTGCAGTAATTGTACTGAAATCACACAGTAACTTTGTGAAAGCGTTGAAGAATGTGTGCTTGCTAGGAATGTGAATGTACATCATCATGCTCACGCATAAGTTTACCATGAGGAAGGAAATGTCAAACTTGTAATTAATAATCGTCTGTAATTTTAATTACAATATCTGACGTACCTATTATATAAAACGCATACAATTCACGTAGGTTGTTCCTAAATCACAGCTCACTGTACCGCATGGCACAAAAGTGAACGAACAAAAGGCCAGCACATCACAAATGTCACATCTTGTACTTGTACGCACCAACTACGATTATGACCAAATTATGCAAATGACATCTTATTGTGCAATAAAACTTTGGCACTATCGTTTCAGTCAGAGAGATTGCATGTGTCATACTCAAATCAAACACGAGTGGTTATCATGGGCTTGATTCGCAACTGCGGAAGGAACGCCACATTGAAGTGGAGCTTTCGGGACAGCCGTATCAGGGATTGGTCAATGTTTACACGATTCTTGGCATAAATGCCGAGGAAAATGCCGCACAGCACCAATCCACCCGACCAAACGTATTGGAAAGTAAAAGGCTTGGCAAAAATGAGAAAGGACAAGCAAATGGTCAGAGCTTTCCGAAAAGTTGTGACTGAAAAGAAACAGTCAATCTGAAGCACGCACCAACGAGTGACTACTGCATTGGACAAAGTATGAAACAAAAGTCGTACACAGACCTCGGGTCGATACGCGCCAAACCCGTTCCCCAACTGGGGACCCCGATCCTCAACTCGGAGTCAAGGTCGCCGTCCCCCATGGCCCATGGATCCCACGAATTGCCTAGTGGGTCGCGGAGGGTTTTAACGCATATCAGCCGTAGTTCTGTGCAAGATCTTGTTCACACTTAATTGGTCCTGCCAATGCTAATCGATGGCTTACGCACAGTACAGCCATATTGCATGTATTGTACGTGTACGTTTAGTTACATCAGGAGTAATATAATTAAATGGACTTGCTTACCTGTAGCAGCTAGGACGGCTCCAAACTGACTGATCAAGAGTAAAACCATGTTAACGCCAACGTAGCCAGTGGCTCCAAATACAATCATGTAGGGATATGTCTCCCAAGGATGCTAAAACAAAGATGTGCATAAGTGTCTGTGGTTCCGCGAAGGAGGGACATGGGGCGGCGCCAGGAACCGTGCCCAGGCCCACCCACACTGCTACTACTTCGTTGTTTGTATTGCAGTTTCAATAGCCACCTTACACAAACGCAGTGCACATTATGTAACGCATATACATATTGGATACTGTCAGTCAACAACCGACAGGGTCAATCTCACCTCCGCACAGAAAGCATAGGCGGTTCGCAACTCTCCTGAACCTGTAATCAGTAGCATGATAAAAGCACATCCCACAACGTATGACCAGAATATCTGAAAAGAGACGCGATTCAGCCAGCACTAGCCAATTAGCCATAAAGCGCAAAAGAGCTGTCAAGTACCTGTATGTGGTCTGGGGTGTACATACCAGATGAGCAGTGGAGATTCGGTAGATAGTGAGAAGACGTTCCTGCATGTTTCCTATCACAGCATCAGCGCACAGCGACAAGCACACCATCCAAATACCTATAGTCATACTCATACTAGATTCGGGGTGGTAACAGGATAATTTCCGGTACAATATACTGGACCTCCCACAAGTGAGGAATAGTGTAGTATTCCGCGCAAGACAAGCATCGGGTGTAGCGTGTAGCCCCTTCCTACAGCAACGGACTGATTATCACTATACACTGTACGTACCTTTCATTTCAAAGCTTGGAGAAAGCTCCAAGTCGGCCAGGGAGAAAAATATCAATCCCAGTGTCATGCAAAAGGCGGAAGAGAAGTCCAAGCGACCGTACGACTTTCCTTGAATTAGTATGCCACCAACCATCACCGGTATGAT
>JASAMW010003874.1:0-14084 GCA_030247985.1 Epsilonema sp. ZAB3_2
TGCAAAACCAGGCGATTTGGAGCGATTCTGAGGTGCAGGTGACTGCCCCTTTCGTGGTGTAGAGGGCGATTTGCTGTTCCTCTGTCGAGATCGATCAGAGTCCGATTGCGGCTTAGCGTCCGACTTGGACTGCTTATCCGTGACGCCCAATGCAGCTACTGCAGCTGTAAAGTGTGGGGAGACAGATCGGCTTCGATTTCTTCCGAAACTGTTTCTCCTATCAAATGTGCGAGGGCGAGGAGAACTCACTTGAGTTCTGCGCTGCTCCTCCACTCTCTCGGTCTCATCCAGCCTGCGGCATAGATCCACCATGCCAGTCATCTGGATGACTTGAGGGTGATCCACCCTCAACTTGGTTCTCCATCTTTCTGGGATGGCCTCCATGAAGAGATGACCAGCTACCTCATCTCTGGTGGCTGGATCCAAATGGCTGTAGGCCTGCACCATGAGGGTGTTAAGGCGTTGGGCAAATTGTCTCAAGGTTTCTTGAGCTCTGTCCCATCGTATGCCTGCCAATCTAGAAAGAGCCGATGCTCTTCCTTCTGGTCCCATCGCCCATCTCATGAGTTCACTCCTGAGATCGTAATACGATATGTTGGGGCGGTCCACCATGATCATGGCATACGTTGTACGTACCTCGTTTTTGAGGAACTGGGAGATTCCGGTGACAAACAACTGGTCATCCGGGTGACCATCATCATCAACAAAATTGTAGGAGGCGTATGCTTGATATTCTCGAAAGAATAAAGCGACCTCCTGCAAAGAAGCATCCGCGTTTGTCCAGGGGATGGGTTTTTCCATCTTGGGTTTCCGCTTTGGTACACTTCTACGCGGCGAGCGGTCTTCGCTGTCTCTACGATTTCGTCTGTGACGACGTCGTCTGTCACCATTGAATCGGCTGTCATCCGAGTCGGATCCGACCCAGCTATCCCTGCCGTATTCACCATCAATTCCATCTCGGCCCCATCTACGTCGATTTCGACGTGGTGGGCCTCCACTATTGCGCCGTCTTCGTCGACCATCGCTGTCATCGTCGCTGCTGTCTCCGCCACCGCCTCCTCCGCCTCCTCCTCCACTCGCTCTAGCTCCAGCAGTAGGAGCTCGGGCTTGGTTTTCTCCGCCCTGTTGAGGGAGAGGTGGAGCCGGAGTTTGGGGTCCGTAAAACGGTTCGCGGTAGTTGCCATAGCCCATGGCAGACTGAGATTGCAGCTGTTGGCCCATTCCTGCCTGATTCAGGAAGGAGGAGCCAGTTGGCTTAGAGAACATCGCTGCCACAGATACATTATGTGCTTTATCATTAGCCTCTGCTGATCTGCGGCGTTGCAGCTCTGGGTCAGCTGCTGCTCCTTTGGTGGGAGCTGTAGGCATCCTTGGGAGTGGTGAATCCACCATCGCTTGGATCACTGGGGGTAGTCCGGTATTGGCGGTGTTGGGCTGCAAGGGAGATGGTAATTGTTGACCATCTCTCCTCAGCCCTCGCACCTCATTGAGTTTGTCCTCCAACCTCGGAAGAGGTGGGGCTTCCGGTTGAACCCTGTACAGGTCACGCCTATGGTCATAGAGCTGGCGCGCTTGATTCCAAGGCGCAGCTGGAGTGGACGTGACCAGTGGATTGACGAAACGGGTGTTGTCCAGATCTTGGACCGTTTCTGCCAACTCCTTTCGAGCTGTCGTCGGCATGGCATCTTGTCTCCTCAATTGAGGAGGGTCCTGATCGTTATCCGCTTCTTCAAACCGTGCTTGTTGCGGCGCGCGGCTGAAGTGCCTTTTCAAATCTGCCGCACTCCCCATTACTTGCTCCGCCCGCAACTGATCCAGTTGCTTCTGTATGTCTGACATACGGACCGAGCGCAAGTCAATCTGATATCGCGCACTCTCTTCTACTCGATCGAATAGAGTATAGAGTTTGTCCCACGTACTTGCTAGCATTTCTAGCGCTGTCGCAGGGACATACGGCAAACTGTGTTGCTTACAGTGCAATTGTTGGACGTGGACCATCTCTCGTGCTTTCGCTAGGTCAACATTTGGTATATCCAAGGTCAACACGTCCAGCACTGCTTTAGCGGCTCGCATCTTATCATCGGCCTCTTGTACGTGGCCGGGAGTATCCAGCAATTGGCGAACTTCGGAGAGTATTTCTCCGGCTTTTTTGAGCTGTTTACAATACAGCTCCTGCCCCAGAGATGGGGGTGAAGTTCCCACTGTGTTGTGGGCGGGGTTTAACCCTAGTCCGAGGACGGTGGACTGATGCGAGGAGCTGTTTCCAGCTCCCGTTGCCACTGGGGGTCCACTCGGACTTCCGCCGTCCACTATGGAAGTGGGCGACGCGCGATTCGCATCCGGGTACATAGGCGTTTGTTGTAGTCGGTAAGCGACTGTAGAATCGAAAGTAGTAGCCGTCGTTGAAAGAGTTCTAGACATTGTGCAAGAGTTCATGAGAGAGCTCTCCTCTCCACCCTAGCACACGCTCCGTCATACCTGACAATTCGCTTGTTGGAAGCCACAGCCAGTCAAGTGCTCGAGTTAGGGATCCTCCATGTAAACAGGGAAGAACTACCGTTGCCGGAAGCCACTTCTGCTCACTGGATTGAGCTAGCTAGCTAACGCCGAGTTCTATCCGCCTGTCTCTTTCGTCCTGCAGCTATGAAACCACAGCACGATGGACTTAGGCAGTCCATTGACTGACTGGAAGTTCCTCTGCACAGACCGCGATCGAACGATCCGGCAGGCCGAATTATCTGTCAAGCACAACGGAGACGAGTGTTTCAGGCAGAGAGGAGAAGGAAGAACCTCACTCGGAGGCGAATTCCATCGTTATCAAAACTCAATAAAATCCAAAAGATTCCGCACAACAGCTCTTTACTTCACATCCAACAACAACTGATTCAAAAATAATAAATCACTCCTGCTGCCCCTCGCCCTCCTTGGCTCCGCCTTGCCTCCCTGCGGCTTCCGCTCCTTCCTCCAATCACCGCCTTGGAAGTTGGCGGGAGTTCGGGGCCTGCGGTGAGACTTTTCCGCCAGCCGATCGATTCTTGCGTAGGCTGGCGGGGCGCAGTTGATCTTGGTTGCGCAGCGGCGCGGCGTCTTTAGAGTTGCCGCGCCGCCTTTTGCCTTCTGCACAGGCTGCCGGCTGTCAGTTCATGGCCGCAGGGCCGGGCTATGGTACGTCCCGTTGGACGTACCCCACGTCTTCACATACATACGTTTCAGGGCTGCATAGCTCAACAACCAATGAACCGATTGAGACGAATTAGGATACGAATAAGCGATTTCTTGAACTCTCTAGCTTTCAAATGAGCTAGTACCTTGGTTCAACCTTTACTGTGTAACGGCAAGTTTGCATAAGATTACTGGCCGGATTGACCCCATAGTATCCGACAGAATAACTCCTCGAATCGGTGACAACCATTTTTTATCCCTCCGGGGGTTATACATGAAGCTTTACAGTATTTGGTATCCGACTAAACCACTTTACCCCACATTACCCTTCGTACATACATACATACATCATGAGCTGAGTTGGATCAGCGGTGGCAGCTGAGTAGACCTTCACATAGTCATTGGCGCAGTTTGGACTTCTGCCAAAACTGCCTGAGTACAGGTCTACATAGTCGAAGATGGCATGCACACATTGCGTCTCATCGCCGGTTAGTACGGTCCAAAGACAGTCGGCACCATGCGCGTAGTAGCCAGGGTTCAATGGGCTCATCGGAGACTGAATAAGACCGGATGTTTCATTGACCACCGGTAGCTGAACGCCACCGCATCTGGCTAAAAATGTGTCACTACAGCAGTCAACCAGTCAAAACGTGGTTGTCTACCAGTCAACTGCTTGGCATATCGGGTACCGCAGGGTAAACCCGGTCACCTTGTACCGAGGACCATTCATTCTAGTAGGTACATGTACCTACGTACCGTATGTTTGGGTGGCTGGGTTTACCCCACCACTAAAACCGGCCGGGTTTACCCCAACCTACCCTACTACCGTATGCATGCTAGCGCGGGGCGGGGTAATTCGGGCCTTACCAATTTCACAGCGCGGGCCGCTGAATCCAGTTGGACACTGACACATCACACCAATGCCACTGGGAGCGTGCACGCATTTTCCACCGTTGAGGCAAGGAGGCAAGTTGAGGCAACCAGAGTCTGAATAAACAAGGTAGCTGTTCACATGATATGTCTAGATGGTAGGCCCCTGATGAGTGAGATACTACATGAGACATGTGAGCACAAAAGAAGCAGTTTGAAAAATGGGCAGCCAGTGCGTGAGTCGAACACGCAGCGCAGCACGGGATTACGCACTTCTTAGCGCACGACCCCATCTGATTGCACAGCTCAATTTCTCAAACTCCCACTCTTGTACATCGTCACGGCTTGCTTGCACACGCTCATTTTAGATACTACATAGTACCGATTTCGCAGTACGTTCCAGTGTAATTGCTAGGACACATGCACTGGAAGCCATTTGCCAGGTCCTGACAGGTGCCACCATTCTGACACTGCACATGCAACTGTACGCAGGCATTCAGCTCTAGAAACAAAACCATAACATGCACGTATTGTTTGTGGTACGTACAGTTAATGGCCCATTCCCATTGGAGACATGCGCCGGGCGTACGCTCGACATGTCCATGCTCGACGTCGACACACGCAAGACATGGACAGCATGGATCCCGCGCCGGGCGTACGCGGAGCGCATTTTCTTCCTATGTGAACGAGCCATTATTACTTGTCTCGCAATTTGGCCCTGTCCACCCTGGTTCACAGACGCAAATTCGATAATATTTTCGAATATCTGTCACGCATTTGGAATGCGTTGCGTTGCAAGTGCTGGCTGGAAGCAGGCTGCATAGGTTTTCCCCTACAAAAAGCAAACTTATTCGAACAATCATTTGCCATTTTCAAAGCCGACACTCAATGGAGTAGCGATACGTACGGCAAAAGGGTACGAGGCCAGTAGTGTACGTAAACTAGTTCTAGCCATGTAAGGCGAGTTTAGCCATCTGTCCTTGGACCGGCACCTGGTGGTGTGTCTAAAAGTCCACAGCTGTGACCGAGGGGTTAGCGGGTTCGATTCCCCTTCGGTCCGGTTTCTCTCCTCCCTTTTCGGGGCCCGGCTATCGCCATACGAAACGCGGTACTAAGTCAGAGCAAGTACATACGTACAGGCATAGAATCCAATGGCAAAGCCAGAGCCAGAGGAGGTGAAATCTGATTGAAAGTACACTTGCAATGTGTTACCACTGGATTGAAAGATAGGAGGCATGTTTCCACCGCAAAAGGTCCTGCATTACACATGTACAGTACATAAACACTTGTTATAGCCGAAATCAAACTGTTCATTCTCTTGTAATGGTACAGTGTCCAAACTGTTTTGAGTAGGAGTTTTTACAACGTGGGAGCTGAAGTAGCGTTGGCCATGGAGCTGGAATTTCCCGTGTCCCTGATCTGGAGGAAATCTTTGGCGCAATTAGTACTGGCCTCGATGTTGAATACGATCGGTCGGAGGACGATGACATAACCAGCAGGAGCCGTCAGGTTCCTGCAATTGTTTTGTTGCATGTACATTTTGTAGGTAGGGTTGTGAGGGGTACACCCGGCCATGGGATAAACCCGGTCACCTCTGTTCCTTTAAAATCGGTCCATTGGTTGCTGAAACGCACACCCAGCCCCGAAGCTCAGGTGGCCAGATTTTCCCATGGCCGGATTTGCCCCATAGTCCCTACATACTCATCCACTCTAACACGGTGATACTGAAACCAGCCGCAATCTAATTCCACTTTGTGTGGGCGAACCGTGTTCTTCTATGTATTAGGGTACGTTTTACTGTACTGTACGTATACTGTACTGTACGTATACGTAGGTACACACTGCACTAGCAAAGCCCTTGGTGCCCATTGGCTCCAATCATAAGGCTATTATTCCCAAAAGAAACTACAGCGGGCCACGATAATGTTGGTACCTATCTGAACCAGCCTTGACCTTACCACAGACAGCTGCTAGAGGCTGGATACGGCATCGGGTAATTCGGAGAGCCGATCATATTGCCCAAGCCCTTGACCTTGAACGCGCCACCACACAGAACCTGCCCGCCCACTGGCGGGGGAGATGGCAACGGAGTTTCGCAGGAGAATCCGGTCCAGCCAGGGGCGCAGGCGCAAACGCGCAAATCGTTGGCGTTGGTGCAGTTGGAACCGTGGTGAACGCAGCCGAAATCGTGACAGTAATTGAACGCTAAAGGAATAGGAAGAGAAGCTAAGAGAAGTTTCGTGAAGCAGAATACGTGGCGTAGATGACGGAATGTAATACTGTACACGCAAGTATGCATACCTATGTGTACAGGGTGTATCAGAATTTACTCTCCGGATGTTTGTGCTTATAACTCCACAACGGAGCGTCTTTTTTCATTGCGGTCTTTTGCATTATGTAGCCAAGGCTTCAACGTTTGCGCAGGCAAAATTTCAGCCCTGTAGTCCCTCTACCAAGGGAGTTGTGAAGGCTCAAACTTTCGGACACAGAAATTTACGTTTTTTTTCACTATGGGGGCAAAACCTGGATTAAGGATAAAGTTAGCACTCCACAACTGAGTTTTTCAATTTTTTTCATACTACCGCAGCAGACTTGGTTCTGCCGCATCCTGCATAAAATATTCAACATGTTTTGAAAATGTATTGGCTTTGGGATGGTAGAATATGCTCTCCATTGTGGTAGAATAGTAGGCAAATCCTCGATTTCAGAGGTCAGCCTTTTTGAGCTGTTTGAGCCGCTTCCTGTTGGTCTAGAAAGTTGAAATTTTGCCTGCCCAAAGTTTGAAGCCTTGGCTACATACTGCAAAAGACCGCAATGAAAAATGACGCTCCGCTGTGGAGTTATAAGCACAAACATCCGGAGAGTAACTTCTGATACACCCTATACTTTAGGTCTACCATACCGTATTTACCGGTAGATAACCCCCCCACTGCATAACCCCCCCCAATGCATACCCCCATATTGGCAAAACATAAAAAATGCCCAATGCATAACCCCCCCTATGCATACCCCCATATGTACTGTACAGTACCTGAACCTACCTATGTAAGCTGGTCATATAGTACCCATAGCCACTCCCACACCAAGCTAAGATGCCTATAAGCCTGCTTGGGGGGGGTGTATTGTACTAGAATAACCCTGTTTTCACCTCAATTATGCCCTAAAACACGTGCTTTTGACCTAAAAAAATATGCCTCTGCGCACCTCTCAAAAACATAAAAAATGCCCCATGCATAACCCCCCCCCCCCCCAATGCATAACCCCCCCCCCCCCCCTATGCATACCCCCATATGGGACCTCTCAATTTTTGCATACCCCCATGGGGCTATGCACCGGTAAATACGGTACTGTACATAGCCTACATATTGTACGTAGTAACTGATCGAAGGATGATGTGTGAATCGAATGTAGAGTACAGTACATACACATTACTTGTGTGATAGGTAAGGTTGAAGCCTCTGAATTGCAGACTCTGATCAGTATGGAAAAGCATAGCCATGTTGGTGCTGGGAACAAAGACGCTGCCTGGATTTCGTTGGCCACATAATCTGAAAAAAGCAAACATGATTCACAGTCTGCTGTATGCTATATCTTCACGCGATTTTATGAAAGAATCAGTAAAAGGTAGTGTGGGGTAAATCCGGCCATGGGGTAAACCCGTATTAAGAGATGTGAGGACAAGAGAAGAAATCTGAAAAATTGGGCAGCCAGTGCGTGAGTCGAACACGCAGCGCAGAACGGGATTACGCCCCTCTTGGCGCACGTCCCATCTGACCCGGCCACCAAGCTCCTGTGAACTGTCAGCAAATCTTTATGAACCAAATAGCTCATTCGAAAGAGGAGAGTTCAAGGAATCGATTGATCTACTATTTTGTCCCGTTCCCTTGGTTGTTGAGATATGCAGCCCTGAATCTTAAGTGGGCGAATTTTCTCATGGCCGGGTTTACCGCATATGAGCCCCCTCCATATACGTACGTTTTGTAGGCCGTTCCATTGGCCAACGGTGTCGTGAAGAACTTGAGATAGTCAAATCTACACAACTCTCCAAAAGATCCGATTTCCGTGCTGAAGTGAGAGAAGTCGAAGAAGATGCCGTAAAGGCCGGAGTCGTCCATAAATTTCGTGTTCAGGATCCAGATGCAGTTGAAGTTTGGAGGGTAGAAAAAGGGATAGTCGGGTGACATGAGCACGCCGGTAGGCGCTGTCACTGTACCGGTTCCGCCTTAAAGGTACATAAGAGACACAGCAGCACGTACCGTTTGAATACAGCAAAGCGTTCGCAATAATATGGAACTAAAGTCGTAGTGTGTTGTTCGCATGTACTCGACTGCTGGGAGTACTTGAAACATGGACTGCAAAATTCGCTTTTGCCTTTTCTTTTTTACGCAACACGACTTCAGTTCCTCAGCTCTCTTAGTGGCCAGACTAAACTGCATGTATTACGTACACAAAGTAACGTTGGTTACCTACACATGACGTTCCCGGACGCATAACTATAAAAGCCACACAGTTATGGGCAGGGTCAGGCTGCCCTACTATAAGCCAGTCCCTGTCCATAGGAAAACTTGGCACGCTGGCTGACTAGTGTCCACCACACTTGACATGTACAAAGAGCCTCAGGGAAAAATTGCACAGGTCAAACATTGCACAAGGCAAAATGGAAGGGATTATCTATGTATCATCGATTGTCCATCATCGTTTCTTCATGCTTGTAATAACTGTAATAATTAGCGTGGCTCCTCCCATATTTTGTAAGCTAACAAATACCCCTGACAAGCTTCCTCCACAGTTTCAACTCTACAACTGAGGTGCGCAGGAAGCCTGCATACTGTACTGGCTGGTGAAAGAATGGCAGTGAATTGCCCAAAAACAAAGACAAGAGCTGCTAAGCGTTCAAGAGGTATTGCTGCCTGCATTGAGAATAATCTACCAGTAGGAAAAAGCCAAGGAAATGGACTAACTCATGAAGCTACAGTAACCTAAGTATATTATATCATAGGCAGCAAAAAATAATATTTCTTGGACTTGTAAAGTTTTTTTATCGGCTGAAGAGCTCCTTGGCTGAAGTGATTATTGTACTATTTGCCATGCATTTTGAGTGAAGTTGAAATGTAGTACTGAAAGGAAAAGAGAACAAGAGTGACCAAAGGAAAGGGCAATTGTAATCACTCAGCTGACTCGTCTAGCGTGTTCACTCTCTCGCGCATGCATAGCACAAGCAAGTTCTTATGGCGTCCTCTCTCTCCTACTAAAACTTGCTCTACTAGTCCCGCCTGGCTCACTTGCCCATAACTGTGTGGCTTTTATAGTTATGCTTCCCGGACTAAAAATAAACGCTACATGCGTTATTCATTCTCTCCAAATGTTAACCTACTTAAGCCAATAAGCCTTTCCTTACATGTCGAACAAGTGTGTCCCACCAGTGGAAGCTTGCAGCTGCATGTGAAGTTGGTGTTACTGGGAGTGACGTGACAAACGCCGAAGTGCTTGCAAGGATTAGGATTGCAAAGTTCTGCACATCACAATATTTTCATCACACACAACACAGACAAGGAGTTTTGTGAATGACACACGATAACAGATTTTTGCTCTTTTACTGTCTTCGCAATTTGTGCCCCTAAACCCAGGCATGCACAGACACGTGAATTGAGGATGGGTCGCCACACAAGTGCCGTTATTCTGGCATTGAACGCCATCACAGGTTGAGCCTGGAAATGAAGAAAACAGATGGCTTATTTTCAAGGTACATAGTGACCCAGATATGGATCAATTGCGCTGTCGCGATGAAGTTGGTCGATAACGAAGTTCGCGGTTTTTCTTGAACGTTTAGATAGGTGCCGAGGGGATATAAACGTTGTTCAGTACGTTCAGTTCAGTTCAGTTCAAACGTTCAGTAATCTAGGAGCGGAAAAGGGACGAGTGAAAAGAAGAATTGACAACAAATGACGTCAACAACCCCGCAGACACCGATCCAAACTTTCAACTAACACCGCGGGGTCGCTATTGACCAACTCCATCGCGACAACGCAACTGGTCCATGGGATACTAAACGGCGCCTACTGATGGTGCAGCTTGGGCCTCTCCATCCCTGATTGCAAACGCAGCTCCCACTGGTAAATCCATTGACGCAATGCGAGTTTTGGCCACATGAGATCGATAGACAGAAGTTGGGAACTGCAAAACACAACGACCACAAACATACTTACGTCATACACAAATGTCAGCTAAAAATACATATATTCGCTACTTGCGCTAAGAAGTTATGAGTGGTCGCGAGCTGACACCTTTGTTTGTAGTGCGGTTTTTTGGATCGGTGACCATGTCAGCATCAATCAAAAACCCACTAAAAACAATGGTTTCAGCTCTAGATCACTCATACATAACTTCTTAGCGCAAGTAGGGAATACCACAAACAAGTCACAACAAGTTTTGTGGAGGTCCAACTTACTCCGGTAATATCTCAAGCTAAATCCAGGGTAATTTCTGGAGTAATCCGAGTGAAATCTCAGCGTCATCACACGGCCACTGGAGGCTATACCATCGATCAGATAGTGCAAACTTGCGTTGGACGTCACATTGCCACAGAGTCTATGTACATAAAGAGAGGTGAACTTTTTATCGAATCCATTGGAAATGGTAATGGAATATGAGCGCATCTGCACATGCCTGTGCATACTATGGACCAGTTGCGTTGTCCCCATGGGGTTGGTCGAAAGCGACCGAAAGTACCGCAGGGTCGTTATCGAACAACCCCATCGCGACAACGCAACTGGTCCATACTCGTATATTGCTCGCGCAGTGGGTGGCCCATCTATAATCTCCAGGTAATCGTAGCAACCCAGAGGCCCAGTTTTTTCCATCTGGAAATTATCGATGTGTAGCCGAATTCTTGCGGCAGATGAAGCTACGATCACTGATGTGCAATCCACGTGATTGGGATAGTTGCTGGGATAGAAAGGACTGGTGATGAGACCATTGGGAGCAGTGTACGTACCGCCACATCGGACTGAAAAAAGCATTGCACCTACGTACGTACCCTATGCACCATATGCAGTAAGGCTATTGGGTTGGTCGATGGCGACCCCGCGGCATTTAGTGAAAGTTTGGATCGGTGTCTGTGGGGTCGTCGACCATGTTCAATCATCTGGAAGCGTCAAAGGAGCGAGTGAAAAGAAGAATTGACAACAAATGACGTCGACGATCTCACAGGCACCGATCCAAACTTTCACTAAATGCCGTGGGGTCGCCATCGACCAACCCAATCACGTTACTGCATATTGTAAATAGCTGGGGACACGATCAAGACCGGGATGTGGATGCGGATCTGGCGCCCTATTTAGCTGTATATTGTGTAATTTTTATAACAGGTTTTTCGCACATTCCCAGCTGGCTGTACAAATTGACAGGGAAACCTTTGAAGTAAGGACCTTGGTAACACTATAATAGTGCAAGTTGAAGTCCATTGAGAAATAGACCGGTCTCGATCGTTTTGGGAACCAATATCCACCATATGCAGTAAGGGAATTAGTTTGGTCGATGCTGACCCCGCGGCATTTAGTGAAAATTTGGGTCGGTGTCTGCGGGGTCGTCGACCTTGTTCAATCATCTGGAAGCGTCAAAGGAGCGAGTGAAAGGAGGAATTGACAACAAAATGACGTCGACGACCGCGCAGACACCGATCCAAACTTTCACTAAATGCCGCGGGGTCAGCATCGACCAACCCAATTCCCTTACTGCATATGATGGATACGTAGCCAACTATCCATAACGTTTATTGTTGGTGTGTACATGAATGGTTAGGGGACTGTTGTTACATATGGAGCAGTCATCTCCAGTAAATCCTTGTGGACAAATGCAGCGACCGCCAGGGACAAAAATGCATGTGCCACCGTTTCTGCACCTGAGTGCTGGACAGTAATCATCTGTAGAACAAAAATAACATCGAATTAGAGGTCATGGACTATGTACTTGCGTTGTCGCAATAGAATTGATCGATAAATGGTTTAGCGATATTTAGTGTAAGTTTAGATAGGTGCCGACGGGGACGTCAACATTGTTCAGTCATCTTTCATCTGGGAGCGGAAAAGGAGCGAGTGAAAAGAAGAATCGACAAAAACAAACGATTTTCACTACCGCGGGGGTCGCTATCGACCAACCCAATCGCGACAACGCACCTCGTCCATATCAAAAGCACGTCATGCCACGTGACTAGACTATATTTGAGCACTAGAGGCACGTGTTTTCCTTACTAGTTGTGCAATTAGCTCCACTGTACCCAGGTAAACACGCGCAGTGCCACGAACCAGGAGTGTTGACGCACTAGAAAATGAGAATGTAGGGTACTGTGGGGTAAACCCGGACACCTAGGATATCTCAGCAACCATACGACCGATTGAGACAACTTTTCTACCAATCGATTCCTTGAACTCTTCTCTTTCAATAATGAGCTACCATGTTCAACATTTGCTGAAGCGGCAAGTTCAGAAAAGCTTAGGTGTCCGGGTTTACCCCACAGTACCCTACATACACACACGTCCGGTTCACAAATATTCAGACATTTACTGCAAACACGACTTACAGTTCCATTATTTGGGCATGTCACGCTGAGGCATTCGTTAACATCTAGGCACAAAAGAAAGCGTACTTCTACAGCATAGGTCTACGTGACTTTATTGACACCGTTCTGGTACATGCAATACCAGTGGTGCAGTTGGGTCCTTGCCATCCAGTGTTGCAAACGCAAGTGACGTTGTTGGCACCATTCATGCACGTTGAATGACCAGGGCAGGTCGTGTTGGTACAGTAGTTTCCAACTGCAACGAAACAAGCGTAAATACAATACGGTCGCTCGCGCTGTCATACAGTACCTGAAGAGCATTCCTACCTGAGCTAAACTGCAGCTTGAATCCCCTGAAGGTTTTGGTATTGTCAGAACTAAATTTGAGAGCGAAAGCATTGGAGCTCGTGTGATACAGATCGATCTTGGGTGGTGTGCTACTGGTCCCACAGTACCTAAATTCCAAAAAAGGGTCATTTACATACTACTTGTAGAGGGAGGCATGTCCCCCTTCAATGCAGACGAAAAGTGATGTCAAGGTGACGGGGGGGGGGGGGGGGGGGAGGGGGTTCCCCCTGCCAGCAGCCATCAGCCGGTGACGTAATATGTAAACAATAATCCAACAGTAGTCACGTCTTGTAGAACAACAGAAAGCTATGCATAATTGCGTTTTACGTTCCAATTCTATTAAACAGCGATGGCACTAAACCATCGTAAAGTGCAACGTAGTCAAAGCAGCCAGCAAGGAAGTTGAACTCCAGTTGAAGATCCAGAAACACCAGATGAAAAAAGGCTGTGGGATCGGGGTTGCTGACCGTTAGAATGCCTGAAAAAATAAGGCATTTAACACATACCATATCTTCCCGTCATTGTTGACAAACAAATTACAGAACTGTGGTGTGGACATTTTGTTGTCATCTTGTTGCGGAGTACGACAACAAAAAAGTGACAATTCTCACATATTGTTGTCAGCAAACTGACAACAGTTCTGCAATTTGGTGACAACAATGACGGGTGGATGGTGCGTTAAAGACCACACATCTAAACTACAGACGCGCTTGAAATCACACGGCGTTTTCTTACAAGTGACATTGTTCGGATAATTCTGGGATAGTTTGGACTTTCCAAGTAACCATTAGCTCTGGTAAGCTGGCCCGTTGAGCACACATCTGAAACAGTGAAAAATATAAATACAGTAGAAGTTTGTTCAATAAAATGCAATTGCGATGATATCAAAATTTTTTGTTGGCAAAAGCAATATCACATGACGTCATGCTTGGAGTTTTGTTAGGCTTTACTAATCGCAGGAGTGAACAGTTGAACAAGCAGAACGGACCAGTCCAACCAGGCATACAATTGAAGTGTAAGATGTGGCTAGGTTTTGGCACGTGCCATGGCTGAAAACCAAACACGCCCAGTCCAAATTACACAGACTTATTTTAAACAAAAAGTTCGATACAGTACACAAGTAACGGGTCTTGTGGCGTAAACAAAC
>JASAMW010003875.1:0-27714 GCA_030247985.1 Epsilonema sp. ZAB3_2
ATCAACAGATATAAATCGAAAGAGATACTGTATACTTACTGTACCTATACATTTTGTATGTGGAAGGAAATATTGGCCGGCGCTCTGCTTATGCTCTATCCTAGTTTCGTGGATGTGATGTGGGGTCCGCCAGCCTTTGGAGATTCTTGTCGCAGGAGATTGGCATCGGGATTCATCAAAAGTTTTACGAGTGCCATTGTCGATCCATTTTATTTTTATACGGAGGGTAAAAACTTATTTTCGAGAAGCATCACATCGCTCTTGGCTATTTCTTACTTCGTATGATTCCTAGCAAGCAGCCTCCTCTGCTGGGGCTTGCGTGAACAGCCACCAAAAAGCTACTGTAGTCACGTACCGCCCACATACACATAGTGAATTGTGATAGCAACCGACCGAACCGGCCCCAAAATGTTAGACCTAAAACTAGGTTTCAAAGTTTACCATTGCTGTTGCGGGCATATGTCCGTTCGCAAAGGCAGCATTCTCATTGCTTTCTTTGACCTGTTCTTTCTCATTTTTACTCTACTGGAAAGCATCCAGATTCTTCTGACCGACGGCAAAAATCTCCTGTTCACCGACTTCTTCTTCGGCTACGGATTGCAGTTCGGCATCGCCTATTGGATCTTTTTCGCCGCATACGGGATCCCGATTCTGTTGCTCCTGTACGGCATTTCAAGCCATCAATACATGTGAGATCAAGTTGGACTACACTGTATTTCAGTTGTGTCATTGTGAAGCATGTGGCTCGAACTCTTAACATTATAGCTGGTTCATTCCTCACATTTGGGCTCGCTTGTGCTGGTTGGCAATTCAGCTGGCCATTGCCTGCTTCTTCTTCTATCCTCTTTATACCCGTCATGGCCTACTTCTGCCCACTCTGATCGTTCTGGAAGGCATCTGGGGCGGCTTCATCCTTCTGAATATCTGGTTCACCGCGGTTCTGATTCAATTCGCCTATCAGCTGAGAAAAGGCGGATATGACACGACGCCCGGACTTCGCAAAATCTTCAAGGAAGCCAGTGTCTCGGCTGAACTCGGACCGCGTCAGAAAGACGATCAACAACTTCGAGACCTCAGTGACGAACCAATCAGCGCATTCATACCTGCCAAGACAAGACGAACTTGTGCTTTTGGTCACGATCGCTATCATTACGAACATACATAAACTACTACAGCGAACTACGTGGTACATACGTACGTAGTAACTACGTACCTATGTACGTATGCAATGAATACTACGACGTGTGTACGTATACGCAAAACATGCCGAGAGCGCTGTAATAAAATGCAGTCTTGGACGATTAGCGTTCGGTGAGTATACGGCATCTTGTTCGATCTGCCAAGTCAAGCACCGTTGGGCCGGGTCAGTACTTGGATGGGAGACCGCCTGGGAACACCCGGTGTTGTAGGCACCTTTTTGTTTCTCCATTATTTCTTATTGGCCCTCGGCCTGTTCTCCTTATTTGCAAAAATGTTGCACTCTTGTTTTGTATACATTTACACCTCTATTAGCAGCTGCCAAAACTAATTAACTGATAATGATACGTAATCATTTGTTTCGTTCAAAGGTATCACAGCTCAAGTTGAGATTGCGACTAGTTGGATCAGTCGGGACGACGTCTTCTTCTTCATCTTCTTCTTGATGGACAAAGGATTTCTCGAATTCATCCAACTCAAACTGAGGCAGTGGAGTTGTGATGCCCGCATCCAAGAAAAACCGACGATTCGTGCTCAATGGCCAAAACAAATGAATCAGCATTGCCACAGCCAAGAAATCAGCCAAGTATTCAATCCCTAGAAAAAGCCAACCTCTGGACGTCGCAGCATAATACGCACTCTGCCTGGAATACGTTTTACATAGCAAGTGCCACGTTTTAAGCAGTGAAAGTACATACATTTGTACATAACAGATGTAGGTACATACGTACAATATGTTGTAAATACATACGTAACAGATGTGATGAGCTATAATCTTGCCAACCTAAGATCACTTTGAATCTGTAGAGGAGTCCAATTTGAGAAGAAACGGCGCCCAACAGTAATAAATAACTGAACCAGACGAGAAATCAAGCCTCGAAATGAACAAGAAACTCCGTTTTGTCTTCGTTGAACTCCCTTCAATCAAAAGCGCAAGTCGTTTCAGCTACACTTGTACGTCCTGTGGTGAGGATGCCTGATTGAGCCTAGCGGATAACGGATGGCAAGTGAAAATTGTGTGACTGAGGTCATCCGGGTGTGTAGCTCTAATGGTTAACCCCTTTCGTAATCCCAGGCGTCCGCCTTTCCGGAGGCACCCGGCATACCCCGTCCGTAGACGGGGAGGGGGGCTAAGGCGCTCGGCTGGAACTCGAGAGGTCCAGGGTTCGATTCCCTGGGCACATCTGGCAAATTTCCCTCTCGACTGCGTATGCGGGTACATATGGCAGGCACTTGCGAGGGAACTCTTGTCCGGCGGCATAGCTCAATCGGTAGGGCATTGGCCTTGTAAGCCGGAGGTACCTGCGGGTTCCAGGCTTGCTGCCCCAATGGACAGTTTCCCTTCCCCTAGGGGATCTAGGGGATGGGCTTCCGTTCACCTCGCGACATGTGCTTCTGTTTACGTAGTTTGAAACTTCATCGCGTTATATTACAGTACGCATCAGATGTACAGTATGTACTGTACATACCTTTGGACAGTTCGCCTCAATTCAAACAGGAACCAAGCCATGAGCAGAAAGCGTAGCAATAAGATTCCCCAGCCAGGCCAAGTCTCGAAGAAGATATCAATCTCCTCCAGCTGATCAACAGCTTGCTACAACACCATGCAAGAGTAGTATCCTAATGGATCACGGATGATCGGGATACTCTTCCACATGGATCACCTTGATCATGAGGTTACGCAGAAAACGCGGAGAGAGAGAGAGAGAGGTTATTAGTAGAATAAGAGTGGACAAGTCCTGCTCATGATTTTCGCTCTCATACAACCCATGTTCAGGGCCTTCCTTGTGGTATAAATCGGATAATACCGTATTTACCGGTGTATAGCCCTGGGGCTATGCAAAATGGAGAAGTCCTATACGGGGCTCTGCACCGGTAAATACGGTACATGAAGACAGGCCGTGTGTGTATAGTCATACCGAATTCCACGCGAACAACGATCCATGCAGACAAAGAACGGAGAGCCAGAGACAGGTGACGAGTCGTTTGCCCGGAGTATGAGTCTGACTGATAGCCCATCCCTTGGCTAAAGAGCAGGAGCAATAGAATGAGCAGATTCACTGTCACTATGTTCAGCACATCCCCCATCCAACGCAGAGGAATCCAGCCTATGCCATTCACAGCAAATAAGGTCACATGAAGACAGTTGAAAGCCACTGACAACAGTTTACCCCCACAAATGAGCAACAGAATACGAGAACGTTTGGACGCCACTTGTACCAAGCTGAAACACAACACTTGAATGAAACTGTAGTCGGTCCACTGAGAGAATGAGGAGATTTCTGAAGTAGTGGAAGACTTTCTGTGTAAAATGCAAGGATATTTCCACAACAGTTTCTGCTGCCTTATTTAAAACAGCCTGCTGCGTGCTGCAACTTTGGTGACCCCCAGGTTCTCTCATTGGACCGACGCTGATGGACAATCTATGCCACCAGTTGTACGTACATACAGCATTCGCATGCAACAACCTCCCTGCCTGCTGTGAACGATACGCATGTACGTACCTTTGTGCGCGAAGTTGAAGTGACATGCAAGCAGTGAATAGGAGGAAAGCTGCGAAGTAGATTTCCACTGTATCCTGCTCATCAAAAGAGAACTGGTGCTCGAACGGGTTGCTGTACTTCTCCAACGGACTTCCATTCACCAGCCACAGATCATACTGGATGGAGATATCTGCAGCGCTGTCGCCGACTACTTCTGTCCAACTGCAGTTGGAGTCCAAGCGACATGCCAAAAGCAGCACATACCAGTAGGCAGCACTGAACTTATTCTGAGTACGAAATGTCAGCTGAAAGCCCGGTAGCACATTGGAAGCAGTATCCTCATCAGAACACAGGGTACCCGCCGCACAAGGAACCCAGCTAGAAAAACAAATACCCGACTATCCGAACAGTCAGCGCACAGATATATCAGCCTACATACGCGTCAGGAGCGATAAGTACGTATGGCGCGCATGTACGTACCGCATTTACCGGTGCATAGCCCACGCATAGCCCCATATTGGCAACTTAAAAAATGTCCCATGCATAGCCCCATATAGGACCTCTCAATTTTTGCTTAGGGCTATACACCGGTAAATACGGTAGTTGTGATGATGTCTGGTGAGTAGTGGCGGTAACTGTGTGAAAGCTCAGTAAGGAAACAAGAGCGGAAGGCGGTCAGATGGGACGTGCGCTAATAGGGGCGTTTTGGGGTTTTTCCCGTACTGCGCTGCGAGTTCAATTTCGAAGTAGGTAGAGCTACGCCAGGACCACGAACCATCAAACTTGTGTTACTTATCACGCAAGACCGCTCTTTGGTGCCGGCAGTGATTAGATTACCGGAAAAAATCTTGGCTTCCTTTTCGTGAGCAGCGATGGTCGAAGGCGACTTTTCCAATCTTCTCCAGCATTTGCCGACAGGAGCGCGTTCCTCTAGCGTTGTACAGCTCAGGAAAAAATTCTCCATGCGTCACCACCAGTAACACCGTATCAGTGCCGCCGTCAGGACTCCTGCTGGTCACATTGCCGTAAATGTAACCCCTGGTTCGTTCCAACTGCAATGGTTTGGTGCGTTGAAAGCCGAATTTGGCTATGACACTGAAAAACTCCCTCGAGTCCCAATTGCCAGATATGTGCAGGCAGCGAACGGAGAATGACAGCAGTAATAACAGGAGGCTGATAAGAGATAATAGACAGGAGTAACCGAGAAACATTCCTCCCTTACGTCTAAACAATGCACCGTGACAATATATGTCACCGTGACACATACATACGTAAACAACTCAATAATCAGATTCAAAGTAGCAACCGCACATGTGATGGATGCAGTAATCCCAAACATCACAAAAAAAAAACTCGACTGGACTGTAAAAGTGTTTACTACTGCCGTGAGGATATTGCTACTAATCATGATTGATTGCACATACTGAGATCAAAGCGATCAGACAAGTAATCGACAACAGCTGGAACAGATTGTAATCGATTGAATACACGTTTCTCTGCTTTCGTCAAATGAGCATCCAACATGAACATGAGGTGGTGATGAAACAAAGTGAACAGAGTGCCGTGTTGCACAGATAATCTCACCTGGAACAGAAGAAATGAAACACAGCTTCACATCCATTCTAAATTTACTTCATATTATTCGAAGTAAAGCATCACGCTACCGTTCGTATGCGCTAAATACATACATACCCAATGTTCCACACATGCCAACGGTGTCGTCTTGCAGCCTGTGAATAAAGCGGGATTATGCAACATGCCACGAGCCACCATTACACCTAAACATACAAAAGTACTCTACTATATAGGCACACATGGAGAGGATACTAATTAGGCAAATAATATGTATATGTACCCATCAGGCTAAGCAAAGTGTTTACGCATACTCCACGGTGAACGTACCATCTACGCCAGTGACTCGTAGAAGTTTATGGACGTCATCCATTGACATAATATCACCGTTAGCCATCACAGGAATGTGAAGAGATTCCTTGACCAGCCGGATAGTCTCGTAGTCAACCGGTTCTCTTCTTTGTTTCGGCGTTCGACCATGCACAGTCAAATAAGAGACGCCAGCAGCCTGAGCATTCTCAGCCAAAGTCATTGTATCTCTCATTGATTCACATAGGCGAATTTTGATGGATATGGTGAACTGAGGATCCTGTACATTCCTTCGACAGGTGTCCACCATATCCTTGACTAGCTGCGGCTGGTAGATAAGCTTAGAGCCGAATCCTTCGGCCATTGCCCACCTTTGAGGACAACCACAATTTAGATCTACGCCGTTTGAATGGCTAAAAGTAACAGGAATACAAGCCTGGGATAATCTCCAATAGATTATACAGGGTGTCTCATAATAAACCGTCCACCTTCCAGTGCATGTAACTCTGGAACCACAGCTTAAATTTTCATGCGGTTTTTTGTATTTTGTAGCAAAGGCTTCAACTCAGATGTGTACAAAATTTGAGCTTCATAGGCCGAGTGGAAGCTGCTCAAACACGTTCTTCCCCGGCGGTCAAAAACGAGGGTTTTTCGAACTGACAGTGCCTATTAGGGGGTCTTCTGTGCATGGTCCAAACAAAATTAGCCTCGTAATGAAAAAAGATGTTCCAAAATGCTAGAAAATGCGTATCTCATGCATTAGCCCCAGTGCCAGGGTAACAAACGCATTGAACTGGGTATCTTGAAAGAATAAGACCGAGTTTTTCTCCATAATGAAGAAAAACGTCGATTTTGAGCTTCGAGATTCAAACCGTCGCAATTTCCGAAGTATGCGGACGAAATAGTTGAAATTTTGTACACACCTTTGTTGAAGCCTTGGCTACAAAATAAAAGAAACCGCATAAAAATGTAAGATTTAGTTCCAGAGTTACATGCACGTAAAGGTGGACGGTTTATTTTGAGACACTCTGTACTACTGTACGTTCTTTAGCAATTTACCGGTGCACAGCCCCCAAGCCCCCAAGCAAGCCCCAGGGGCTATACAAAAAAATCGGAGGTTCTGATGGGACTCATACATAACACCAGAGGGGAATAGGGCAAACATGTTGTTTTGCCAATAGGGGATTATACGCTGGGGAGGTTATACATTGGGGGAGGGCAATACACCAATAAATACGATATACGCTGTACGTACAGTATTAGTTCGAAACGTTGCATCGCATGTAGTACGTACCGAGCGATAAATTCGGTAGCTCGCCATAAATCCACCGCGTTTGACGAGGCAAATTGCACAATCAAAGGTCGATCAGAGGAATCGGTGGTAAACTCGGCGTCTCTGGCCTTTTCGGATTCCGCAAAACTGGAAGCGATGATCATCGGAGTATAGGCCAGATCGGCATGATATTTTCGAACCAACTTGCGAAATGGAAGTTTTGAATAACGAACCATCGGCGCGCATATCAGTAAGGGTCGTTTCTGCAGTAACTCCTCCATCGGCGAATCCATCATTCATGCTCTTCCGCCCGAAACAGCGAAGCGACCCGCACCTGCGCTGCTGTTATAAATAACATGTATATTATACAGCTGTCCTGTCGACCCGTTGGAATTCCCTGGGTGCTGGGTGCTGGGTGCTGGGTGCTGGGTGTTGCGTAGACTGCTTAATACGGGCACCTACTGTGACGGACCGGTCACTTCAACATAGAGTTAACCTTACTGAGCGCGAGGTGACATGGACTACTGAATAGGTGCGGCATAGACTACTGAATAAGTGCGACATAGAACACTGGCTTAGGCGTCGGCTTAGGCTTAGGCTGAAGCTGAGGCTTAGGTTGAGGCTTAGGCTGAGGCTTAGGCTGAGGCTTAGGCTGAGACCTACACCTCTTCATCCAAACCTAAGCCTAAGCCTAAGCCTCAGGCTCAGCCTAAGCCTCAACCTAAGCCTCAGCCTGAGCCTCAGCCTAAGCCTAAGCCAGTTTTCTATGCCACACTTATTCAGTAGTCTATGCCGCACCTATTCAGTAGTCCATGTCACCTAGCGCTCAGTAAGGTTAGACTCTATGTTAAAGTGACCGGTCCGTCACAGTAGGTGCCCGTATTAAGCAGTCTACGCAGCACCCAGCACCTAGCACCCAGCACTCAGGGAATTCCAACGGGTGTCCTGTCGCCACTACTCGTGTCGCTGCAAGGACTCCTAGTCATACCAAGTGCTTCTACGCTCACGGTCTGCTTCGACAAGTGGCTTAGTCTATGTAATCATGCTATAATGGCAATCAGTGCAAGTTTTTGGATAGGCGATACCACCCATTGGTATTATAGTTGACCGTTGACCTACCATCCGCCCATGAATAAGCCTTTGATCCGCCTTATGGCCCATTCACATGGGAGACATGCGCTGGGCGTACCCTCAGCGTGTCCATGGGTCGATACACGCAAAGGCATTGACAGCCATGGATGCGCCGACGCCGTTTTGTCCAATGTGAAATGGGCCATTAGCCCGCTTCTTCTATCCTCCCCTTGCTTGCTTGCTTACTTTAGCCTACGTAGTAAGTAGTAGCTACTACGTACGTACCTACTACGTACGTACGTACGTACCTACTTGACTACGTGCTTATGCCTTGACTACGTGGCTACGTGCTGCCTTCATAGCTTGTTGTTTCTTCCTTCATGCGTCAGCATGAAACGTGCACCGGTATTTGCACAGAAGTGACTTTCTGATAAGGTGCACTGCTTTAGGATATGAGTATGACGTAGATTCTTGCGGTACCGTACCACTGCGCCAAGACCTACATAGGTGTTACCAGCGTTACAACAGCTCTTTAGTAGGGCCACTATACACTCGCAATAATTGTATGTTGCACACTGCTACTTTCATATCCGATAGCGAAAAACTTGAGATTCCCAAGATGTTCCACTACTTTTCGATGCTTTGTCTTCTTTTTGTTTTCTTTGCATGCTCTCTTGCCGACAGCTTCAACTGTGGCCCACTGCACCGTTCGATTGGGCCAAACGGATTGCCTCAAAGTCTTCTGTCCCCAAACTATCCGAACAACTATGACAACAACGAGAACTGTAACTGGTACCTGCAGGTACCATCTGGTAAACTGATAGGAATTACCTTCAACACCTTCTCCACGGAACAGGACTATGATACAGTAACTATCTACGAGGGGAACGGGCAAATTTTACGTGCAAGGTACTAGTATCTTAAAAATGATTTTATATTTTAATTCAAATGAATAAAAATGATGGATTTTCAATCATTTTTATTTCATTTAAAATTTTATTTAAAGTCAGTGTAAGGGTGTTTATTTTATCTAAATTCTGTACATTTTAGATAAATCATTTAAATGAAAATTTAAATAAAATATAAAATGATTTGGGCAATATTGAAGTAATTTGAGCCTATACTCGTGATATTTCTCGTCCTTTTTGTTGATTCCTGTCATTTTTGCATAAAAACACAAAATTTCAATGAATATCTGTGACAGTAAAGCTCTTTTTTGGATCTCTAGTTCATAGTTTCTCAATTTTGACTGAAAAAAATGGTCCGACAAAAATCATTTTATATTCAAATTAAACTCATTTAAATGACTGTTTTTCCCTGTCATTTTATTCAATATTCTATTCAAATTCATCCACTGAAAAATATTTTATTTTTAATCAAAAATCAGTAAATTTCATCATTTTTAAGATACTACAAGGTACGTGCTTTCTATGAAATAGGTACATATTCACTGATAAGCAGCGTTACGGCGTTACGGCAGCGTTACGGCTACAGCCATGTGTTATAATGAGCTCATTGCTCATGTCGGAGCTATACAGTAGCGTATGTAGCCTGTCCTAGGTTTGAATAGTGCCTCCTCTTGCAGGTGCTCTGGGACTGTTTGTGGCTCTGTGACTACAGAAACTTCCAATCAGATGCTAGTGGAATTCCGCTCAGACGCATCCGTGGTCAGGAAGGGATTCAAAGCAACATGGCAGATCCAGTCTCCACCCCGCTACAACTACACCTGCCCCCAGAGCCAATACTACGGCAGATCAGGCGCTGTAGCATCACCAAACTTCCCGAAAAATAACGGCATCATGCCATACATCAATTGCACCTACAATATCTCCGTCCCAAGCGGCAACGTAGTCCAGTTTATCTTCACTTCACTTAACGCAGCTGCTTCCCAACAAGAAATCGACCTGTACGACGGCAGTGTCAGCCCAAACAATTTCTTCGCCAGGTATTAGCTGTTGCAGTACCGTATTTTTGGGTATCCCCCCTATTGTATATCCCCTAGTGTATAACCCGCCCATTGGCAAAACATAAATTTTGTCCTTTGTATATCCCCCTGGTGCATAACCCCCCATGTAATGTAAGGTACCTGACCTACCTATGTAGCTGGTCCTATGCTAGCTATAGCTATTCGTACACCATGCTGCTATGCCTGTAGGCTTAGCTGAGCATGTCTTGTACAGGGTGTCTCACGTAGACCTCCCTAACGACCCAGCTTTATAACTTCCGTATTACAACAGATATCAAGCTGAAATTTTGCTCCCAGAAACCCAAGAAAATAGGAAAATTTGTGGCAAAATTTGAGCCAGCTAGGTCAACTAGGGATGAAATTACGATTTTGCAAATTTGCGACCACGTTTTTCAACATTTTGAAATCAGTGGCGCCACTATTGACCTCGATAGCTCCTTGAACGCTGTTATGGGCGGTAAATCGCCTGTATTTTTGAATCCTTTGTGTTCCGGACTGTGATGACGTTCGGCCATTGTTGTGCCACCATTTTGCCATGTTGGATGAGCTGCTTGACCATGCTGAGCAGAAAATTCTAATCTCAAAACCATGCTCAGTGCGGAAAATGACAAATACAGAGTCCAAAATTTCCAAGCCTGTAATTTTGTTCGCTATGGGCCTATCTGGCTCAAATTTTGCCACAAAGTTTCCTATTTTCTTGGGTTTCTGGGGACAATATTTCAGCTTGATATCTTTTGTAATAGGAAAGTTATAAGGCTGGATCGTTAGGGAGGTTTACGTGAGACACCCTGTTCTCATAATAAACCGTCCACCTTCCCGTGCATGTAACTCTGGAACCACACCATAGATTTTAATGCGGTTTTTTGCATTTTGTAGGCAAGGCTTCAACTGAGATGTGTACAAAATTTTAGCTTCCTAGGCCAGTTATATATTTTTTGCTATTGGACTGTTGTAGAATTCGATCCGGTGGAGGCCTGCGTCTGCCGACCTATTTCACAGCAACCAACACACTTGTACTAAAGACGCGCACCTTTGGAACAGCGAATCAACCAGGCTTCACGGCAGATTGGGTGGCAGCATCAGGTACATACGGTACCACGAGCCCCCCAAATAACAGAGCATAGTAATATCGCATGGATCACCGAAAAGAGGTCCACGTTTTCATACAAACGGGCAAGAACTTCTACATAGAAAATTACTGTCCCGAATATAGGAGTCCTTGCACAGTCAAGTCCACTTTGCTTTGCATGAAGGCGTGGACCAATTTACAGTGGTCCATGCGATTCGTTATTAATAGTCGTTGGTATCGCATCGCCATCGTGATTGCATTTGTTTTTAGACTATTGCGGGACAACGACTTTCCTCGAACAAAGTGGAAGTATTTCTTCTCCCAACTGGCAAGGGGGAAGTGGAAACTACTCAAACAACATGCACTGCATCTACACCATATTCGCGAACCAAGGCAGCATGCTGGTGACAACGGTTTCGTTTAACTCCTTATCGCAAACTCAGCCCGGAAGAGATAACATCACTTTTTACTCGGGCAGCATCGCTCCTCAGAATGTGATAACGATGTAAGATTCAGTACAGAACAAGCAAGCGGTGAGTACACAGACGTCGGCATCTAAAGAAAGCGGGTACTTCTTCTTGGCCTACGTATTGGCCGATAAAAAACACCATTTTCTATACAACAAGACAGTTTATATCCGTACATTGTAGAGAATATTTCTATATTGGTAACGCAGGACAGGATGGAACTAGTCGAGAAGAAAAATTTGCCAGATATGCCAGGGAATCGAACCCGGAACCTCTCGCGTTCCAGGCGAACGCCTGAACTATTTGACTATTATTCACACCGAATGTAGCTCTGTATTTCTTGTTTGTGCAACTTAGAGTTTCTGGTCAATACTTCGGCGGCATTCCTTCTCAAGTAGCCGGAAGACCGGGGCAAAATATGATTATTCAGTTCCAAACTGATGGAAGCATAACTGGGCGCGGCTTTTCTCTCACCTTCATCACCCGCATCCCAAGTAAACATGATGTGTCCTTCCAATCCGATAAGCTACATACAATTTCAGTGCGGTCGCTTCTCAGCCTTATGCGAATTCCATATATTATGTAGAACAGAAGTGATGTCTTTTTAGCCACATTACCGCCTACACCTCCACCAAGCGCCAACTGTGGACCTAACATACGTACGCTCAGTGCGGGTTCCCCCCCGCAGACTATTCTCTCTCCCAATTACCCTCAGGATTATAACAACAATGAGAGATGCATTTATCACCTCACCGTTCCTTCAAATCAAAGCGTCGCCATATACTTCAACTTCTACAGCACCGAAAACGGATATGATTTTCTGAAAATCTACGACGGATCATTTGCACAGTTGATTCGAAGGCAAGCGCTGGAATTACGTACTTGTGCTTTCACAAGTTTTCATGGCGCAGCGCACGCCTGGAAATGCAGACTTACCGCATTGCCGCTGTGTTTTAGCTGTACTGGAACCCAATGCAACCAGGTTCAGGTAGCTGCCCATTCCAACGTGATGGTCCTCCAGTTCACTTCTGATGGCTCAGTGACCAGACAAGGATTCAATGGCACTTGGTTCATTGCTATTTAAATGTAAAATTCTTCGCCCTTCATCATGCTGAATAAGGTGGATGAGATGTCTTTCCAGGTTGACCCTTTTCGCTGCTACATGCACCGGTACAACTGAGTGCCCAGTGGCTCTTGCGTGCGTGTGCGTATACCCTGAAACCCTGAGAAAATCGTACATCCTACTTTGGTGAGGACATATTGAAATTAAAATCGGGCGCTGCCGCGTGCAAAGTGCGGCACGCGCGCATAGACAGTTGCGAAAGAAGCGGACTGGACTAGAAGTTGGCGCGCATATTGTAACTGTCTGTCTACGCGCGCGCGCGCCGCACTTTGCACGCGGCGCATAGACAGTGCCCGATTATTTTCAATGAGTCTTCACCAAATTAGGATGTACGAATCTTTTCAGGTTTTCATGGTAAGCAGTAGCACCCACTGGCAAACAGTACACAACTTCTGTTTAGCTACAGTACTACTGCAGAGTTTGAAAGATCTTTTCTACGAGTTAGTCGAGAAGCAAAATTTACTCAGACAAACGTCAAAATACGTATTTTGTATGGCAAAATGTTTTCATCTGGGGCAACCAAGGTGAATGTTGGAAAATGCCAAAGTGTGTTGTTCAACAAGCTATGTACGAGCTACGAGCGCACCTTGAAACGGCATGTTGTTGCACAATCTTCTTACAAACGATAGCATCGAATTTAGCGTTTTACTGGAATAACTTAGCGTAGAGGCAGCATAGAGCGCCGCAGCCACCGATCTGTTTTGGGTTTTGGGGGTGTTTTGAGACGTCATCCTGCGCAAAACTTGGGCCAGACAGATATCGTATCCACCTTAAATCTGAATGACAAACACCTTAGCTTCTTTGCGTAGGTGTGTGTACTGTACATGCGAACCGGTAAGTGTAGTGACACGTTCAGTGTATTGTATGCATACCGAAATATAGTGACAGGCTTAATGGGATGGTTCATGCGTGATAAAGAAAGCTTATTAAACCGCTTTTGCTATGTGTAAAGTTAACGTACCGCATCCACGACGGTTAGCTGCCATGGAAAATCTCTTCCTCTGTTCTCTCTCGCATAACACCAATGAGTAGCTGTACGCTAGGTGTGGCAGTGCTCTTTGCCAGAACTGTGCTGGTTTTTGGCGACAGCGCCAACTGTGGCCAACTGCAGAGGCAGATAGCAACGGATGGCCCTCCTGAGATATTGACATCACCCAATTTTCCCCACAATTACGACAATAACGAAAACTGCAACTACCAGCTTAGCGTGCCAATTGGCCAGTTGGTCGGCATCACATTCAGCTTTTTCGCCACTGAACCTGACTATGACACCGTGACAGTTTACGACGGAGAAACATTGCTAGCGAGATGCTCCGGATTCAGTTGCATCAATGTGAGCACAGAGACGTCCAATATCATGACGCTAACTTTTCAGTCTGACGCCTCATTCACGGAGAAAGGCTTCAACGCCACCTGGTACATAAAAGCTCCGCCCCATTACAACTACACTTGTCCTGAGAGCGAGTACTCTGGTAGCTTTGGAATAATCTCATCGCCTACGTTCCCAAAAGTCGACGGACTTCAACATTACATCAATTGTACTTACACTATCACTGTACAACTGAGTAGTAGCGTCCAGCTGTCCTTTCTCAATATCAACGCGAAGGCTGTCAGCCAAGAAATTGCTCTTTACGACGGCTCAGTCAACAATGGAAATCTTTTCGCACGGTATGAAACAAATAAATACAATTATTCGTGTGTTTTCGTATACATTTTTCTTTATTAGCCTGCTGTTCAGGGTTCTGAGCAACTCTGGCCTGCTCAAGTATTTCACAGCTACCAACGTACTTGTGTTGAAGACACATACGTATGGCACCATGGGTCAAGCGGGCTTTGTGGCCATGTGGGCGGCTGTGAGTGGTACGTACACACCACACGTACTTGTGCACGCCTTGATTCTGACATAATATTAGCTACTAGGCGGCATTATGCCCCTAACCATGCCGTCTGATATGTACAGTACGTAGCAGGCTCCGTCTGCTCTGTTTGCCATAGGATACTGTGGTACTACGTCATTCAACAGTGAAAGCGGCAGTATTTCCTCTCCCAACTGGCAGAACGGTGTCGGCGACTACTCGAACAACATGGTATGCACTTATACCATCATCCTAAGCGGAAGTAGCAGCAGCAACCGAGTCATTCAAGTCACATTTGACCGTCGATCACAAACGGAGTCCGGAAGAGATAACATCACTTTCTACGCAGGCAGCATCAGCTCCCAAAGCGAAATAACAGCGTAAGTTTCTCAACTTTTTGAGGAGAAATCAAAAAATGCTATTTTCCTATTGTTCTGCTCTCCTCTGCTTCAGCGTCTCCGGCTATTTTGGAGATGACATCCCATTTGAGGTGACTGGAAGACCAGGACAGAATCTAATTATTCGGTTTCAGAGCGATGGAACCATCACTGGACGTGGCTTTTCTCTCACATTCGCTACCTTTCTCGCAAGTATGTACATGGTGTACAAAACATGTAGTACATTTGTACAAATAATACCGTAAATGAATGATGTCCTTTCGCGATTCATGCTTCTGCTTGTTCTATAGCTATACCGCCAGTGACTCCAACACCAAGCGCCAACTGTGGCCGCAGCATCCGACGTATCGCTGTAGGTGGGTCTCCACAGTCATTGCACTCTCCTAACTTTCCTCAGAACTACGCTAATAATGAGCTCTGCGTATACCGCCTCAGTGTCTCCCCCAACCAAAACGTATCCATCCACTTCACCACGTTCACCACGGAAAACGGCTACGATTATCTCAATATTTACGACGGATTTTTTGAAAGAATACTACGAAGGTGCAGCTTGCAGGTCCGAGTTTGCTGTTCTAGCTAGCTACTATTCTTCTCCCAAATGTGTACTGCGGTTACCTTTAGTTGCACTGGATTTGTGTGTCCAAATACGACTGCCACTTCCAACGTGATGAGCCTCAAGTTCACGTCAGATGATTCTGTGAACAAGCAAGGATTCAATGCCACTTGGTCTGCCAATTGAAAACAAGAGCAAAGCAAACTCACGGCTATGTACTGGGAACTCTGTTATTCTGTAGAAGAATCTTAAAATTCTTCACAGTGGGCATCACATTGCCACCACATACACCAGACATTGAATATGTAAGTAAACTAAGTATGTATATACACAGTTTATGCTCAGCAAAACAATACTAGAATAATAAACTTGAAAAATGCAGCCGAAATTATGAGAAATCGCATACATACTTCACTAATTTTCCGACTGGTCGGTGCGCACACCGTGTACAGTTACAGTATTCATCTTCTATACTTCATTCAGATAATCGGAACCATACGATGACATGACATGACTCGTACTGGTGTAACCAATGTATCCACATCAAGTCCCGGCAGGAGCACAAAAGACATCAGATTGAAAGAACAGACTACATATTGTGTAATTCATCTAGTCACCGGTAACACGGAAATCATCATCAAAAAAAGCAGCAACCAAATAAATACATTCATACCCTACCTATGTACCTATTATTTCGTTTACTTATTGCACGTTCGTGCAACCGGAAAGGACTTTGGGCTACATCAACTTTCAAAAACAATAACAGCCATCAAGCTCGCAGAAAAGTCGTACACTTGTGGTGTGGACAGCTTGAGAAAATCCAAAGGGTGTCTATGCATCGCGTACAATGTACGGCGCGCGCGCGTAGACAGCCTGCCAAGCGCTTCCCGCTTCTTTCGCAAATGTCTACGCGCTCGCGCCATAGGTACTTACGCGACGCATAGACACCCTTTGGTTTTTCTCAAGCTGTCCATACCGACCTGGGGTGTACGACTTTTCTGGGAGCGTGAGGGAATAACAATGCGCGAAAGCCTAGTAGGGTAGTACGGTAAAGACAGATTACGTGGAATCGGACTGCTAACAGTACTTTACGTATCTACATAATAATTACATATTGTCTAAGGCGAATAGCACGCCCACGCCCAAAATAGAAGAAGCAAGATAATCAAATCACTGTACTTGATGGTTACTTACGCAAATTTTATAACGGTATGAGAAAACGAACATAAATACACAATACAGTAAATAGGGGAGCGACGGCGCCAAGGATGAAACTGAGCCTAGCATTTCAAGACTTCTTCTTCGAACCTTGTTGACTCGCCTTTCCTTATGGCTTTCATTTCTGTGTCATCGTCCTCATCATCCAATGTAATTCTTGGTGTCAAACCTCGCCGCAAGTTCTGCAATTCAGCACCAACTGTCACGTGTACTGTACAGGCCATCGAACACACAGTTATGTACACTATCCGCTTCCTCATCCTCAACTGACGGCATAAAAAAGTACATTCAAAGGTACTGTATGTTCGTTTGATCGGATCGCAGATATTGACGGGCGTGGTGTATTCGTAGGGAACATACATACCTCTCTGAAAGATCCAGCGGTACCAGTAAGCAGGTAGAAGACTGCATACACGGGTATAGCCAATATAGAGGTGGCCGCCAACATCAGGCCCACCACTTGAGCCCAAGTCGGATATCGCGTTCCGTCCGAGTATACTATTGGTTCATACTTTGCACATATAATGACAAACAGCACCTAAACAAGAAGAACCTAAATTACCGAAACGTATTTATTTGACACCTTACGTCGTGGCTTATACAATATGCAGCCTACAAATGTTTTAAAATTGTAACCAACGTTACGGCAAAAATATATAATTGGGGTTAGGGGAAGAATGGAGCACACAGTGTAAACGAAACAGGGCATCCCTGACGCATATTCGGTCCTTTTTATTTGTTTCGTAAAAAACCTTTATAAAGGTTTCGTAAAAACCTTTGTAAAGGATATCCTTTATAAAGGTTTTTCAGAAAACCAATAAAAAGGACCGAATATGAGTCAGGGATTCCCTGGTTCGTTTACACTGTGTGCTCCATTCTTCCCCTAACCCCAATTATATATTTTTGGTTACGGTATGAATACGCGGTGCACAATGTCAATATGTGCCGACGAACTTACAGCGCAAAGGAAAGGGGCGGTGTACTGCCAACAGATTTGCCAGTACATGTTTGGTTTGTATCCGAGCATGTCATCCAGGCCTTTGTACACTTGTTTGGCGCCGAAACCCCAGGACAGACCGACGACTTCGAAAAAGACCACCCAGAGCAGAGAGATGCCACTAGCTGCGTAGGTGTCAATTAGGGTGAGCCAATATTGCCCACTCTGCGTCACCATCGGTATTGCAAGTACAGCAAAGAGGGCGGCGAGGAAGGCGACGAATAACTGCTTCTGTCTGCGCAGAACCCGAGGAAACAGATCCGACAACGCCGTCACCACTCCTTCCAGCATGCACACCTGCATTGGCAAAAAGAAAGAAGCTCATCCTTCAACACTCAGATAATGTTTTATAGAGCTGCTGCTCGGATAATCTTATCTTATGTACCTGGCTGTCGATTCCCAAGATGACAATCATAAGGAAGAACAGAACGCTCCAGAATTGCTTGCCAGGCAGCGCCAGAACCGCCTCAGGATACACTTGAAACGCCAAGCCAACACCTAAACCAATAATATTTTCCTCCTGCCTCAAAATCCAGCCGCTACGACCACCATACCACCATATTTATAGTACTGTACATAAAATACGTTTACGTAAAGCAAGGCAGCGTAAAGCAAGTATTCACGTACCAGATTTGACAACATCTCCCACGGACTTTCCAGCTGAGACAGCCATAAACCCGAGTACAGAAAAGACGACAAAGCCCGCGAGTAAGCTAGTACACAGGTTTATGCAACACAGCACCAACGTATCACTGAAACAACCAAAGGCACGTTTGACGATTCGTTGGTCTGAGATAAGAAAATGGCCATGCCTCAAATTTTGCATGTGTATTGTACTGTACTGTACGTATTCACATTCTGTAATTAGCAAAAGAACAACCTTAACTCACATTCTATGTACACACACACACTCAGGAAATTACAGTACTAATAGTATATCTGTATCTGCTGTACGTACATACATATGTATCTACAAAATTAGGAGCGGAATTGGTATTATTGCTAACCCCCTGCGACGTCGAACCCGCGGAAGCGCTGAACAAAGGACAGCTCACATGCCCCCTGCTCGCTCATGACACTACAAAAGTTTACGCCATGGAATATTACAGCTGAAAAAGTAATACAATTATTACTTAGCCAAAGGTACAATACCATTACTGGAACAAAAAGCCAAAATAAATACACTATCTCTCCAAGGATCCCCAGCACTCCCTTCGAAATACTCAAACATTAGCTTTGTCATCTACTCATTGGCGCTATAATATGGTCTTTGCCCTCACTAGTCTCATCGATGTATCGGCAAAAGGAAAAGCAGTCTCATCCCTTACCGATGCACATTATGATGGTACTTGTTGTAGCTGCCCAATGCCACCAGAGTTCCAAAACCAATGCCGTACGAATAGAAAACTTGCGTACCAGCATCCTTCCAAACCTGCAGAAGAATCTGCGCGCAAGGATCATACGCACGCAGGGTTACACCTAATAATACTTCCTATGTACTTACAAGAACTGTGTACATATATGCGATAGGCTATCTTATATACCGTATTTTTTGGGTGTATATCCCCCCTGAGTATGCCCCCCCCCCCCCCAGTGTATAACCCCCCATTGGCAAAACATAAATTTTGTCCTATGTATATCCCCCCTGGTGTATAACCCCCCATGTACTGGAAGGTACCTAATCTACCTATGTAAGCTGGTCATAAGCTAGCTATGGCTACTCTTACACCATGCTACCATGCCTATAAGCTTAGCTGAGCATGTCTTATACTAGAATAACCCTGTTTTGACCGCGATTATGCCGCCCTAAAACGCGTACTTTTGACCTCAAAAACATGCCTCTACACACCGCTTGAAAACATAAATTTTGTCCCATGTATATCCCCCCAGTGTATATCCCCCCCCCCAGTGTGTAACCCCCATCAGACCTCTCGATTTGGGGCTATACACCCAAAAATATGGTATTATAACGGTATGCCAAACCGTAGGTTCCAATAATTTGGACATTTGCGGCAGCAGATAGAATTTGATTCCTTCCATAGCTCCAGGAAGCGTTATGCCCCGAAAGAACAGAATGACCAGCAACAGGTAGGGGAAACATGCGCAGAAATACATAAACTGAAACAAACCAACGCCATATTGTTTGTACTGTACAGCACTAAAATTCGAGACTTTTATATGGGTGGCCGCAGGTGATTACTAATTACCTTGCGAGCCTTGGTAATTCCTTTCCATAGCGCAAAGTAGACAATGAGCCAGGCGAAAATGAATAATCCTAGAAGCTCCCATTGGATAATTCCTATTTCTCCAATACCATTCGTACTCTTGAGCACACGACGACTATGTAGAAAACAGACATATCGTTCAAAACGGCAAGATTTAGGATAGCAGCAAAATGGTTCAGTGATTGGATTTTGCTGCAATTACGTATTTACTGTGCTACTTACAACCAAAACTGTTCCACAGGTGTCTCCGTATCATTGCCGCTGATGCCTTCGAATGCCACGGCACTACTATTGGTTGAGTTGTCAATGACTTTAGGCGTGAAGCAAGCAGCATCATTCCAATAGTTGTCGCACGTTTCCCATGGAAAGATCTTCGCGAAAGATGCGACCACATAGTACATGGCCCAGGCGACGATGATACAGTAATAAATGCAGCAGTAGCACGCAATCATAGTGTTCGCAAAGCCAACGCCTGCATCATGGCACAAGTGGCACCATACTGTCATACAGCAGGCTGCAGAAAATATGTAGATTATCAAAAAATAATGATGCAATGTGAGTGAGTACCTTTCAGAATTGGACAAAGCTTCCATGAGCTGATGCCTCCAAGTTGGAGATATTGGCCGATGGATACTTCTAGGAAGAATATGGGCACGGCACAAAATGTCCAGAAGAGCATGTATGGCACCAAAAAGGCGCCACCGCCGTTCTTGAAGCAAAGATACGGAAATCGCCTTAAAAAAAGAGTGAGCAAACGTTGCCACTGTCTGAGATGAAGGAAAAACTGACCTCTGGACAGGAAGTTCTCTACCGTATCCCTTACCAGACGTTTCCAAGACCGACTGCGTAAGCAATGAGTGACATGACGAAGTCGAACTTTCCGGTCCAGTTCCCGCGTTCGTGATCAGTGGCGTGAGGACCGACGTTTTCCTCGCTGGAGGATGCCGTAACAGCGTCTTCGAAGTCGAACTTGCGTGGCATTATGACATTGATGTGCTTTCCCTCTTCCAGGATCTCCAGCTTGTGAAGAGAATCGGAAAAGAGACCGATATTCTCTCCATTTCGAACCGCGTCTTCGTAGGATGGCGGAGATTTGGCTGTCTCTGGTGGCGACTTCATTCTGCTGGTTGGGAGCTCGGCGAGTGATCTGAGCCTAAAGGAACAATAGAGAAAAGCACGCAAGCAGGAAAAAAAATGCAACATTGACCGGTTACAACCAGTATTCCAGCGCGAACTAAAAATACGGGATCGACCCTGCTAAAGTATCTTGTTTCGGTCAATAATTAATTAGCAAAAAAGCGGGAGCTATAATATTGATATTTTTTTATTTTCGTCGCTAAGCGCCCATTTCACGGAACAGGTTAAGCAAGGCATGCGTCACGTACCAAGAAACACACGCGCCACATGATCACCAAAGACAAACAGTACTGTACGAAAGCGGGCAAATTGCACGTGATTTGCTAGAAAAGTCTGAGCAAACAGAAGCACTGCCAGCAGCTGCTGCGTCCTTTATTGATGAAAATTTTTTGAGAAGAAATTTTGGGGAGAGGAGAGAGCTCAGCCTCAGCGTCGTCGCGGCAAAAAATAAAGAGCGAGAACAACGTCTAGTAGCTAACAGTTGAAGCTGCTGGAAAGCAGTCAAGAATATTCTGTCGTACGTACTACGTACAAACAAATTGACTGCCGTGCGCATACATAGTATGTATATACATAGTATGTACGTATGTAGATGTGATACCGTACGTACGTACGGGAGCGGCAGCGACGAACCTACGAACGTACGTACGTACATAACATGAGGAGTACCCTACATAGGGTTGAGTGAGGACAGCCGACGAGGCGAGAAGAAGCGGCTGGTAGGAAAATCCTCCAGCTTCCCATACTGGAGAGGGGAAAACAGGGCAAGGTAGGCGGATCGAAATGAAGAGGGATGGCACGGCGACAAAGGGGAAAACCTTTTGGCACCGGTGCAATGCATAAAGGCAGAACAGAGCAAACTAAGAGAGCGCGGTAAGCTAACAGAGATGAAGAGAAGAAGATGGGCGTGATGAGGGATGGAATGAAGGGGGAGGAAGATGGGAGCACACACATACATACATACATACATACATACATACATACATACATACATACATACATACATACATACATACATACATACATACATACATACATACATACTATGTACAAGATGCGGTTTATGTACTACGCGTATGTACGAGTACTACTCCGCATTTATGCAACAAAGTGCATTACTTAGGCAATATCCGAAAGTTTCTGAAGAAAGATGATTGCAGTGCACTGCTTTTGGCACCGCTTCAAGAAGATCGTAGGAATAAAGTTTTGAAGTGGGCGCGCGTCGATGCAAGCAAGAGCACTCAGAGGAAGGAATAAGGGACATACAGTACTTACAGTACAGGCGTCTTCGCTGTCAAAATGGTTTTATTTCATACAATCAGCAAGCGAATATAGGGATAAAGTCGATTTGCGGCGCCGTCGACGTCGATGCTTCCAGAACGCTCAGCAAGCTAATGATGGTAAGATGAATCACGTGAGCACAAGAATATGCTGGTTGGATGGATATGCCATTTCCTTCCCCTTCCACATACTTTGCAAGCCTTGGTATGTATGGCACACAGGTCTATGGTCTATGGTGCACAGACCGGAGACTAAAATTACGGCGTCTACTTGAAGAAAATATTTTCACTCTATCTGTATAAATAAATACATGTGTCACTGTACATGTACTGTACAAACAAACAAGTAGCAGTCGAAAGCCATTGGTGAACAAACAAGCTGATATACTAGACCAAATTTAGATTTACAAGTATGCTGTATTGTGGTCGGCCAATATTAATTGCAGTATGCTATGATTATACATACAATACTTACGTACAAATGAAGCTGAGAAGGCAAGTTGGGCTCAAGGATATGTAGTATTAAAGTGGGAAGGAATCGATTTGGTTAAACGCGGATACTAAAGAGCGGACGCTAATTGGCAGGAGCGCCTTGGTTTAGTCTCCTTGCTTTCGTGCTCTACTAACTGGTATGGAGTATGGATGAAAAGAAAGAAAGAGCCGCTAAGAGCACTACAACGCATAGTGGCATAGTGCAGTACCTTACGTATATCTTACCTAACAACATACTGGTACGTCCTGCTACGTACGTATTTCATTTATGTACCTATATCATAAGCCCAGCAGCTAGGAACATGTAATGGTAACTATTCATATAAAATAAACCGTGATGAAGCGTCTATTATTGGAAGCGAAGCGACAACACTGACTGACGACTATGTATGCACAGTATTATTTTCCGCCCACGACCACGGAACGAACATGAGCTGCGAGGAATGCGATTCCGCGCTCTGTTCTTTATCTTTCATGTCGTCGTAAATTCTTCGACAAGACATCTGAGGCATCGATCTCCGCCTGAAAGAGGTCTAGCCGGATCACGTGTGGGCTGCGATGCGACGCTACAACCATCTCCAAAACGTCTACGTTCAGTTTGACAAGGCCAAAGCTTTCAAGCAGACAGACAGCTTCAGATTAGATAGGTGATTGCGGCGGCGAACCATGATTTTATATGATTTCGTGGGGAGCAGATTCTTTTACGCAAAAGCACAGATTACACGGAGCTGTGAATGTGCGCAATCAAATCAGAAAACAACAAGGAATCACGCTGGGTTTGCGCATTAATAAACAGCTTCAACGTCTTCGACGTCATGAAGCAACTCGTTTCTCCAGTTCACAGCTCGGGCTGTGGGGTTCGCTTTCGCTTCGCCGCTGCCGCCTAATAGTATCCTATACTAGCTCAACGAAGCTTATGCCTCGCTGATGATGGAGGAGCTTGTTTTCTATGTTGGTGAATCAGAAATGAAAATACATCTTACGTGGGTATGCGTTGCCTCGTACGTACGTACGTTCAATGATATGTAATTTATTGTGCGTACGTACGTAATCGTAAACACGCAGAGCTGAGAGCTAGTACCGTACGTAGCTTACAAGCACGCATCAGCTTCGCCCCCGCGAGAAATGCTAAAATATGTGTATGTTTCTGTAAACGCCCACCAAACCTGAGGCTGTTTCGGCAGAAATCGATTGTGATGCAAAGAATGCGCATAAGTATGGTCGATAGTAAAGGCACTGTACCCCAATCGTGATTCCAGACTTGCCGAATGGGTTTGTAGACCTCTGTTTGTTGTGATGGACCTATGGCGCAAGCGTGGACCAAAGTGGACCATTTCTTCCAAATTCTAAATAAGTGGACCATTTCAGCGCCAAATTATGGTTCACTTTTTAGAAACTGTCCACGCTTTCGCCGTACTTTGTACAGCGGCGTGGACCGCTGTGTAGGTCCATCAAAAACAGAGGTCTACAAAACCCATTCGGCAAGTCAGGAATCACGATTCGGAGAGTGCGGTATGTGTAATATTATGTGCGTACTGTACGTGTATGTACAGTACGTACAGTGTACGGTCGCATACGCACGTAATAGCACCGTGCAGTGCTAGTATTTGGCCGCACCATTTCTCGCCATTTTGGCAGCTCGTCCTTCCACTCCGCACATGACCATTCATCATTACGCTTATCAATCATGGCCAAGCCAGTACAAGTTTACGACACTTTATCATCGCACCATTGCCATTGTAAAGTTGCGGACAAACGAACGCAAGACATTTGGTTGGGTGGCACAACTAAGCCCAGTTATATGTTTATTTATTTACGTATAAGGTCATTTACATTACAGCGCTGCTACTGTGACGAATAAAGGTGATAGTGCTAATGAACGTATACAAAGTGACAGATGTACAGTAAAAGATATAGATACAGTATGTATTTAGGCCTAAACTGTAGCCGGTACATACAGATGTACGTTAGATTGCTTTGCAGCAACGTCTGCGGAAGCGATAGCGCCAACTGGGTTAGCCATGGACACGTCTTCCTTGTCAGAGAGAGGCAAAACAACTGCTGCAACGTATGACTTCCTCGGCGAATATATGCAAGCCTGCATTGCACAACCATGGTCACCTGAGAAACCTAACGTAAGACTCCGGAACCATGCGACCATCATACACAATCAGAGTTTTTTTTTGATCACGCAAATGGTCTGTAAGTAAACTACTAAAGTATTGGAACGTATTTTTATACTCGTGTAGTGTACCCAAAAAAATGTATATTCTTCAGTAGAATAGCTAGCTCTCTTCAGGCTTATTTGAACCTTGGAACTTCTGAAAACCGATTGGCCGAAGATTTAGTAATCGAAAAGGTATCAATTGAATTGTCACGCGTTAAAATCCAGACGTGTACTGTACATTTCGTACGATGTATGTAATGTAGGTAGGTACGAGGTCTTGCAGATGAATGGACTTATCAGTATCACTCCGAATCTATTGCACTACTACAAGTTTCATGGGACTCTCCAGTATGAAATAATTTCACAAAGCACACAAATAATGTTTGTGGATAAAGAGACCGAGAACGTACATAGCGTCGCACTCTCAACAATTTGAAATGGAAACTGTCTTTTCCGTGTTTCCCTTCATAGATTTCGGTCAAGGGTGGCTAGGTTCATTGAGCGCTATTTTCACAGTTCAGTACCGGTTGATCCTGAAATGGTGAACGAACATACACAGCATGCCATCTGAGCGCTAAGCCAAAACTGTCAACAACTTGTAGTAGGTGAGGCACTGTATAAAAATAGAATCAAATTACTTTTCAGTTGATTACTGTTCTCGGATCTTGTGACATCCTGGACACCGTGGCTCACGCAGTGGCCGACCCGTACGGTAAGCTCTTGAGTGTACGTACACACTGCTCTTTGACGCACGAAGAAGAATGAGGAAGCCTCGTTCAATCAATGTTGCACACAGTATCAATATTCTGTACGCACTGTACATAAGTATTGTATACGTACAGTATGTAAAGTAAAGTAAACTAAATTTGTTTACACTCTACAGTCTACAGTAGATGAAAGCAAGCATTTTTTGACCTGTTCGTATGGTATCAGAATGTCAATCTGTTTCCAGATGTGTTCCTTTGCCCTTCTCCCTACTATTCGCGCATCCAAAGCGATATGTTTGAAAGATCACTGGTGGATGTGTTTCCTATTCCGCTTACATCAAAGGTTAAAAGTTAGAAAGCAAGCTATGCTGATTTTGGAAGTATAGGACACCGCACAAAACGTGGTAAAATTTCATATCAACTACTACTGTATCTGGTTTAGTTGGAAAAAGGCGACACCAAGCAGTTTCAGCTAACAGCAGCCAAAGTTGAAAACGCCTACAATGACGCCAAGCAACAAGTACCTACTCCATGCATTTTATGTAATTGGCTACCGCAGTGCTAATTTAGTTAGACAGCAGGTCAGCAATTTTAGACCACCTTTCATTATAATACTTTACTATGTGTACTTTACTGCAAGACTAATATGTTGCACGGCCGTTTGTAACTCAGTAACACACTGTGCATGTAGACATGTAGAATACAGTATTACGGGACTTTTTCGTTGCGAGACCCCAAGAAATAGTTGTCAGCTATGTAAGCTGTTTCAATATAAGCCGCGTTCACCATACATTCGTACTTCTTCTGTATGTCCGACTTATCTAGGCGTATGCGAGATGTACATATTTTAATCTAAATTTGAAATAATCTTTTTAATCTAATAAAATAATAAAATAAAATAAAATAAAAAATAATAATAATAATAATAAATTAAATAAACTTGTTTGCGCAAGTCTTGCAGTAATGTACACATGGTCAGGTATGAAAGGTGGTCTAAAACTGCTGACCTGCTGCCTTTAAGGTTTCGCACGCTGGCTTTAAAACATTCCAGGGCAAGAACGTGCGCGGAGTGGTGATCATGAACCCCTGCAATCCGCTCTGCTGCGTTTACACATCGGAAGAGCTATTGCCAATATTGGAATTTGCCAAAACGTACAGTATGTAATGTAGTACATACAGTACACACACACCATTTTGTACTACATTTTGCAGTTTTTCAGCAAGGAGATGTGGGTGATCATGGATGAGATATACATGCTCAGCTTGGCCTCCGACTTTCAAGCACGGAATAAAGAAAAGGCGTTCTCCATCTTTTCCTTCTATGACCGATTGCCAGACTCAGAACGAACAGTGTGGCTGTGGGGTTTGAGTAAGGTTAGGATGAGCCACTGCCTTTCCCAACCCATACCAGTATGCTGATCTTTAGACATGCAACGTACCGCTGCGTTGCCCCGCCCCATATACACCACTTTTACATCAAGCTTATCCGGCTATGCCTGGAACATTTTTATGTTTTGAGAGAGTTGAAAAGTCGCGCATTTTCAGGTCAGGGTCAGGGAGAAGTCAAAAGTACAGAGTCATTCTAAAGAGATGCCTAAAATAAAAGACTTACATACACACAGACATACGCCCTATGAGCTATGACAATTTCGATTTTGCCAATATGGAGCTATGCGTTGCGTAATAAGGGGCTATATATGCACCGGTGAAGGTGATTGCTAATTTTTCTTTACCATAGGACTTTGGAATGCCAAGCATGCGGGTTTCATTCGCCCATACGCCCAACAAGGCACTATACAAGGTGTTCGATGTGCTCGCCATGTTCCAAGCAGTCCCATTCATTCTCCATCCAGTTGTTGAGAAAATTTTATCCGACTATGGTAACAACAATATAAATCAACTCCATTTGCCGTGGCGAGCAAGCTTTTTTAAATTAAAAAAAAACAGTACTATTATCGCCACACCCGAATTCAGAGTGGCTGGACACTGTATTTTTCCCCACCATTCAATCGCGGTTGAGTGAGAACCGGACGTTTTTGAGGACAAGTTTGGCAGAACTCGGCATTCCGAGCCTGGAACCGGAAGGAGGCCTCTTTCTATTCGCCAACTTCACAAAGGTAGTGTCGCAATTACGACTTATATGAAAACGGGTTG
>JASAMW010003876.1:0-13142 GCA_030247985.1 Epsilonema sp. ZAB3_2
GACCGCGCCTTATCAAACCTGACGACGTGACTTATTTTAGGTACACTACAATAAGTGGCACACAGGCGTTCGCAAGAACAGTGCGTGGCGATAACACTTTCTTCATGTAATGTAAATAATAATGCATGCATGCAGTACGTACATTTACGTAGCCTACATAGTACCTACACTACACGTGTGTACGTAGAATTTCAGTGACATACAACCTATGTACGTACGAAAACTATTGCTTTACTGTACTTTCCGTTCTTCTACTGTGTATTTTTAGTTGGAATGAAGAAATGGCGATATGGACTCATGATGTGATAGATAAGATGCGGAAAACACTTCCTTGTTTCTTTTGGCAAAGGCAAGCGATATGTGGAGGCATTGAATCTATCAGAAAGAATGCGTGGGTAAACAACAAACAAAAACTGCAGGTTTAGAGATGTGTACTCTTAGAGCTGCTAAAAATATTACAATAAGATACTTCTTTTCCGAAACACGAATTGAACCACTATGCTGTTGTACAGAGTGTCTCAAAATAAACCGAACACTTTTCCGTGCATGTAACTCTGGAACCACACGTTAGATTTTTATGCAGTTTGTTGTATTTAGTAGCCAAGGCTTCAACTTAGATGCGTACAAAATTTCAGCTACTTGGTCAACATACTTCAGAAATTACAACGGTTTGAATCTCGAAGCTCAAAATCGACGTTTTTCTTCAGTATGGAGAAAAATGTCGGTCTTAATTTTCAAGATACCCAGTTCAATGCGTTTGCTACGCTGGTACTGGGGCTAATGCATGAGATACGCATTTTCTAGCATTTTGGAACATCTTTTTTTCATTACGAGACTAATTTTATTTTGGACTCTGCACAGGAGGCCCCTAAATCGACACTACCAGTTCGATCAACCCTCGTTTTTGACCGCCGGAGAAAGAAGGTGTTTGAGCAGTTTCCACTGGGCCTATGAAGCTAAAATTTTGTACACATCTAAGTTGAAGCCTTGGCTACTAAACACAAAAAACCGCATGAAAAGCTAACGTGTGGTTCCACAGTTATATGCATGGAAAAGTGTTCGGTTTATTATGAGACACCCTGTATGTACGTATAATGTACATACATACAGTAGTATGTATGAATATGTATACATGCAGTGCATACGTTAATGAGTTGCGGCTTTTAGAACTTACTATGTGTATGTTCACTAAACTGCCAATACAAATTGTCGCCAATGAAAATATTGTAAACAACGAGCACAACAAGTTCTACGTGGTACGTACAATTGAAAAAGTAGATGACATACGAACGCTGGCACTCAGCTTTTTGATTTCTTCGTATGTTCTATGACATATTCGGGCTTTACAATGACTGTTGGTGCAGATTCAACATCCAACTGTTCCATGGAACTTCGTCGGCTTTGTTTTGCGTGCTATAATGAGGCAATGACAGACAGGATCGGTTGTGGCGATGTTGTGTACATTACACAATTTACTACGTTATGTTATTATGTTCTAACGAAGCAAACACCTTTGCAAAAATACTTATGAAGGTCTTATTGCAAAGTTATTTGTTTGCAGATATGTGGCTTTTTTGGAGCACCCTGTACTTTCATCAAGTAGTATCAAAAATATATAATTGGGGTTAGGGGAAGAATGGAGCACACAGTGTAAACGAAACAGGGCATCCCTGACTCATATTCGGTCCTTTTTATTGGTTTCGTAAAAAACCTTTATAAAGGTTTCGTAAAAACCTTTGTAAAGGATATCCTTTATAAAGGTTTCGTAAAAACCTTTATAAAGGTTTCGTAAAAACCTTTGTAAATGATATCCTTTATAAAGGTTTCGTAAAAACCTTTATAAAGGTTTCGTAAAAACCTTGTAAATGATATCCTTTATAAAGGTTTTTTCAGAAAACCAATAAAAAGGACCGAATATGAGTCAGGGATGCCCTGGTTCGTTTACACTGTGTGCTCCATTCTTCCCCTAACCCCAATTATATATTTTTGGTAGTATCTATAAAAGGCCCTACGGGCCCAAGAATATGCCAGTAGAAAACACGACAAATAGTGTGTGTGGCCATGTTTCGACAGGAAGCCGTCAGGTAAATTCAAAATAAAACATATCAGCGTGTAGCTCATTTTCTCAGGAAGCCAGTGGTGCCAATATCGTCGTCGATGTCCTTCAGCAATCGCCCGAAATCTGTCGCCGACCTCGGCTTTTTTCGACGCCCCGATGCTGTGCATGCATTTTCTCCCCTCCCATAGTGGTTTGACTAACAAATTTATTCGTTTAGAGGGTTTTGCTATCATTTGTGCACTTGTTAGTGGAGGACCCTAACATGTTTTTTGTTAGGCTTTTGGTCCAACAAATGTTTTTGTTAGCCAAACCAACCAAATAGCAAAACCCTAACGAATAACGAATTTTTTAGTCAAACCACAAACATGGGAGGGGGAAAATGCACAGCATCGGGGCGTCGAAAAATGCCGAGGTCGGCGACTTCGGCGTCAAATTTCGGGCGATGACGGAAGGATTTCTGATTCGGAATTTCGGATTTCTGAAGGACCTCGATGACGATATCCCTTCTTGTGAAGATACAAAATCGTCGCGAAATGCTGTGACGATTTTTGTGCTTATGAAATTTCCATCGCCATCACTTTTCACCTCTTTCTCGCCATCACTTTTTTGGCAAAAATCGCCCTACGCGAACTTTTTTCGAAAAAAAAAATCGTCCTACGAACCAAAATCGTCACAGCACTGCGTGACGATTTCATTGAAATCGTCACGTAATTCGACGTCATCTACTCCCACAAAACTCGTCATCTGCTTTTTTGGCCACTAATCGTCACCACTTTTGAATGTTCGTCATCTTATTTTTATCGCCATCTTTTTTTGGGGACGATTTCTTCGAAAATCGTGACGATTTTCGAAAATTTTTGAAGATGACGATCAGCTATTCTCGTCATCAATGTGAATTTCTCGTCATGTTTAGATTTATCGTCACCAACACAAGAAGGGAACCCGGCGGTGCAGGAAGGCGGGAAATATGATTTGAAAGTCATTCGTTTGATGTTTAGATTCGTCATCTCATTTTCCACCTACACAAGAAGGGATAAAGTACATCACGCAGAAAATAGGGGGAGGGGGGAGGGGGAGGGGTCTGGCCGATGTGACGTTAGCGTGACGATGGTGGGGGGGGGGGGGGGTCGGGGAAAACGTGACATCACGGGTACCTGCTTTTCAAAACCAAGGCCCAAACCCTGAAAAATGCTATTACATGGACCTCAAAAATAAGTGGCGATAATGCAGAAAAAAGGCTTTGAAATCGTCACCAAGGTGTGGTAGACATTGTCACCAAGCTGTGGTACAAAAATCGTCACCCAGCTCCAGCTGTGGTAAATCGTCACCAAGCTGTAGTATGACTTTGCTGTACAGTATGTACAGGGTGATTTTTTTCTCCTTTAGGATTTTGACTGCCAATTTCAATAGGTTACCCTGCACCGATTTTGCTCAAATTTTGCCCAAATATTCCCAAGCGTTTGCCATTTACTTGATAAAAATTTCGAGTTAAAATGATGCACTGGTAGTGAGAATTACAGCAGGGGACACAAAATCAAACTTTTTCAACATTTTCACCACATACAGTAATTGTTGACTACTGCTACAATTCTTCCATCAAAATATCAGAAAACATGGCAAATGGCAGTACTGCGGCATTTTTTCAAATGGTAAATGGCTTTGGATTGTCTTTATAGACCCTTTCTGTCTTTGCACCCCAAGAAAGAATTTTGGAGTCATCAAATCTGGTGATTATTGCTCATCAGCTGATGATGCAGCACTGATGAGGCATGGGCAGCACTGATGAGAAATGAGACAATCTCCAAGCATGCCACCAACACTGTCAATGTTTTTTGGCTGTTAGGGCTTAGGTTCCATCTTGCTGAAACCACTTTGCTTGTAGGAAAGAGCCGTTGGGCTCCAAAAAGAGGCTTTCAATCACTTTTTTCAGTAAAAAGTGGGTTGAAAAGGCTCGAAATTGCAATTTTGAAACGAAGGGGATAATTCTCACTCTACAGTGCAGCATTTTAACTCGTAATTTTTACCACGTAAATGGCAAACGCTCGGGAATATTTAGGCAAAATTAGAGCGAAATCGGCGCAAAGTAACCTATTGAAATTGGCAGTTAAAATCCTAAAGGAGAAAAAATCACCGTGTACCTATGTATTAGAGATGTAACAGGGCGAAATTTTCAAAGTGCCAGAACCAGAGCCAGATCTGAAAAATTGCCCCAGCCAGAGCTGGACCAACATCCAGAAAATGCTGTAGCAAACTGGCGCAGAAAGGATGCACAACCATAATGATCATACAGGACAGGGTGTCCGACATAGACCTCCCTAATGATCCAGCCTTATAACTTTCAGCGACAGTGATCCAGCGACAAGTTTCTGTCGCGGGCAGACAACAATGCCGCACGTCCGTGCGTGCCAACAAAAGAGTGTGTGCAAGTCCGCGGTGACCAAGTACAAGAGTGGGAGTTTGAGAAATTGAGCTGTGCAGTCAGATGGGGTCAGGCGCTAAGAGGGGCGTAATCCCATGTTGCGCTGTGTGTTTGACTCACGCACTGGCTGCCCAATTTTTCAAACTGCTTCTCTTGTGCTTACATGTCTGAATAGCTTTATTACTTTAAAACGCGATGTCTGGAAGGATTCAGTATTCCTGTACAGTACCGATGACAGGGGCTAAATTTCAGCTTGATTATCTCCTGTAATACAGAAGTTATAAGGCTGGATCATTAGGATCGTGACATTTGTTTCATTCACGATTATATTTCTTCATGCAGGATGTAAAAAAATGCAGTTTTCGTCTTTCATGCACAGTAGAACACATGCTTATCTATATCACTCGATTCCATAGTATCACATCACTGCTGCTGTCTAAGTATTACTACTAGTAATCAACATCATGTAACCACAACCAGGCTTTCTCGCTATGTAAACTGGGGTTTCTCCTACAGTACGGGTCAGCTGGGTTTATCACACACTAAAAATATCTCAGGATCTAGCCAACGTTGCGCAAAGCGGTTAAAAATCTCTCGATAAGTTTCAGCGGGATTGAAAATAAAAAAACCGCATGCGTCTACATGCCCTCTGTGTCGAGAAATCGCCAATTTCCTTAAGTACTAAAAATGTACACTTTTTTCGATTATTCAACATAAATGAACAAGCCGCAAAAATTTTTTCATTAAAACTAGCCTATCCTATGTAAAATTTGGCGTAGATTTCAATAATAGTATCGTTGATCCAAAAAATTTAACCCCTACCCAAACATTGTCAAAATTATACAAATTTTGCAAAATTATATACTAGGGGTTAAATTTTTTTGAAACACCGATACTGTTTTTGAAATCTACACCAAATTTTACATAGGATAGGCTACTTTTAATGAAAATGTTTTTGCGGCATTGTTCATTTATGTGGAATAATCGAAAAAAGTGTACCTTTTTAGTATATTTTCAGTACTTAAGGAAATCGGCGATTTCTCGACACAGAGGGCACGTAGACGCATGCGGTTTTTTATTTTCAATCCCGCTGAAACTTATCGAGAGATTTTTAACCGCTTTGCGCTACGTTGGCTAGATCCTGAGATATTTTTAGTGTGTGATAAATGCAGCTGACCCGTACTGTAGTAGCTGCTGCTCAATTTTGTCTTCATTCATTTCAAGCGCTCCTGCTGTTTCATATATACCTCTGCGCACCTCTGAAAAACAAAAAATGTCATATGCATAGCTCCCCCCCCCCCCTATGCATAGCCCCCCTATGCATAGCCCCATATAGGACCTCTCAATTTTTGCATGGGGCTATGCATGCACAGGTAAATATGGTATACCACCCCGCAACTACCCAGACACAATTCTTATGCAAGTATGTAGGGAATATTCCACCCTGCGACTACCCACACAAAGTTTTAGCGCAAGTAGGAAATACTATTCCACCTTGCGACTACCCACACACATCTTAGCGCAAGTAGGGAATATTCCCTAAAGAACCAAACAAAAAAGGATTTGGCCTACCTGTTCTCTTCTTCCTTTACTGCGATTTTCGTCCACAAGTTCAGTCGTTTGATTTTAATTCAACCTCCAAACCTCCTGCTTTCTCTTCTTTTCTATCGTTTTCGTGCTGATAAAGCGAAAAATTTTGTCCCTGTACGCCTAGTATGTTTGCGTCGGTCTAGCGTCTAGAAGTCCTTGGCATGTGGTGTACTGTAGGATTCAAATTTCAAATGATATCGAAGCTTGGTGACGAGTTTTGGTGACGAGTTTCTGATTTTGAGACGACGACATGATTTTGAGATGACGATTTTGAAGCCGAACCTAAAATCGTCATCTCTGTTTTTCGTCATCAAGGCAAAATGAAACCGTTAAATTTGCAAAAAAATGACGTTTTTTTTTTTCAAAAATCAAGATGACGATTTTCAAAACATGATGACGTCGAACGTCCTGAAAAGTTTTGACAAATTTGGGTGGACCCAAATTTGGGTCTATCTTCACAAGAAGGGATATTGGCACCACTGGACTCCCGAGAAAATGAGCTACACGCTGATATGTTTATTTTGAAATTACCTGGCGGCTTCCTGTTGAGACATGGCCACACACACACTATTTGTCGTGTTTTCCACTGGCATATTCTTGGGCCCGTTTTTATAGATACTTGCTTTCATAGATGGATTACTGTAGAAGAAGAGTGAGAGGTCTTTCAGACATACCCTGTCGAGAAGAGTCTTGACCTTTGACCACGGTGCGGCATAGCCAGTGTAAACTGCTCCTGGAACAACTGCAGAAGGCCATCCAGCAGTAGCCCGAATCACTGGAGGCCAGTTGTATGGCATTGGAGGATAGAACGGATAAAACGGAGCCCGAGGACGCCACTGGGAACCGTAGGTTGACCCTACAAAAAGCAAAACTGTGCAAAGTTGTGCTGAATAATACAAAAATCCAGTGAGCATTCTCGCTTTCGTTCTTTTGTTGTCTGTTTACAGATGGGACAGCAGTAGTAGGGTCCAATGTCAACGGAATTCGAGGCGAAGCAATAGCTTTGAGGCGGGCATTGAGGCCAGGGCCGCTTAGAGTCACAAGGAATTCCCAATGAACCGCCACCAGGACACACTCCGATTCCCACCGTTCGCGTACGAGCAATAACCGCACCAGCCGGAACCAATGGGCCCGGAATTTGCCGCTTTGATCGATCTGCAGGTACACACACACACAGAGCAGAAGCAGATCGGTAAATAATTGCTTCGTTATTACTGTTTTGATTATAGAAAAAATAAGTAAATATTTGGTTTACGAAGCTCTGGAAGCTTCGTAGACGATACAGCGGCGGCAAGTTGGAAGGCGAGAAATAAGGTAAGTAAACGGTGACCAATGGTCACCAAAGTGACCATGATGAATTCAGCGGCTGACTGTTCACTGAGGTGAAGTGTTCGCAAACGCTTCCGAAATAGCTAGAAAAAAACTGCACCAAAGTGTGATCATATATGTACACACAATATTAGCTCGTTGAGAAACGCACGCCATGCGCAGTTCATTATTTACAATCTCTCTTGTTAAAACAGCGGGAGATGCAGCAAATCACAAACTAAAAGACAGACTCATCATCACACTGCAAGCAAAAGCTAAGAAAATTCTTTACAGTTCCGCTTCTTCCGCCCACCCTCCACTCACTCCACACGATCCTGCAGAAGCTAAGAATATCTTGCGGGAACCTCAATTTTTTCGCACCTGTATTCAATTACGGAATAAGAGAATTCAACACTTTTCAACAGCCAACAAAAAACAAAATGCGCTGGTGAAAGCAGTTCCCTTCCAGACCCAGCTGAAGGCTGAGCAGAAGCAGGCCAAGAGCAAGATGCGCGACTCTTTCTTTGCTAAGAAGTGGTCACTGTTGCCTGGTCAAATAAAGATAAAGCTGGTAAAAAGATGAAAATGTGGCGGGTGCTTCTGAACTTCACCGCAAGGAAAGCAACTGTCGCTCACAGTGGACCGTCATTTGCCCCTTTCACTTTCACACCTGCATGCGCGCAGATACCTAACTCTGCACATACGCACGTACATAGCAGCGGTCAGCTATGTAGCAGAGGAGTAGTATACTACGTAGGTGTCCAGTCCAAGTACCGCACATTATGTACGTACGTATGTATGTCTCGCTCTCGATACATGTATTACATATGTACATATGTAGTTGGTTACCTGGAGTGACCAATGCGAAGTGCAAAAAGGCGCTTCTGCTGCAGCTATTCAAGGTCTGAGCAACTGAATGGCCTTCAGCCCTGCTCCCAACGTGACGGTTCAACTAAGAAAAGAGAAGCAGACACCTGATTTTACTCCAAATGACTGTGTGAGAAGCTAGTCGCTTGGGGTGCGACGTGATGCTTGAGCTGCGACAGTCGTTTTCTCAAGTGCTACACGCGTTCATCTTTCTAGCCCATCTTCACGCAGCACTCCGCCGAGATGATCTCAATCTTTGGTCGCCCTCTCGGCTTTTGTCCAAACGATGCTTTCATCTTTCTAGCCCGAGCCTGAAGCATCGAGGAAAGGACGGATTTTGTCTCCTTCCACCCACGCCGATAACGTGTGCATCACTCACACTTCCAATGAGTATGTAAAACTTCCAGTGTTTCATCGGAAGGTGTCACAGTCAAGTCATCATTGTTATCTCAGCCTGGAGGAAGAAAGACAGGAAAACACAATAAAGGGACAAAGCCACAAGAATCGCACAGAAAATGTCAATGCTTGTAAAGAGCAGATTCGTGGAGTTGCTGCCTCCTTGGAGTGCAAATCGTGCTTTGTTTTCAATAGACACTGAACGAAAGCCATTCAGCTGGACATTGTCACTTGTTTTTCGTTTCGATTGCTATACCTGAAGCTTATACAGTACGTAGTACTACGGTATCTTTCGAACAGTTCGGTTGGGCGGACACCATTGCATACAAGGCGCAAATTATCCCGATGCCGCAACATTGTAGAATGCAGATCAGCTCTTCTAGAGTGCTATGTACATACATACGACATGCATGCATATTACCTGCGTACGTGGAGTACGTACTTACGCACACAACGGACGGCCGTTGCTTAAGCACGTACGTACGTACAATGTTCAGGACACGTGTATGTTATGTACGTACGTAAGTACTGCTACCAAAAATACACACGAATGATAAAGAATGCGTACTACTCGCTTACGCGGTCGGTAGTACAGATACCCGATGCAGTATTCAGTTCAGTACGCAATAACAAACAGGTTCTAACCCTTTTGGGGAAAAGTGGCGTGATATCTGTTGCAAAACATCAGGGTTATAACACAAAAGAAACATAAACTGTATTTGGCACCCAGAGCGGAAGTTTGCATCCGTACAAAACAGCAATAATTTCACAAGCCCTTTGTCCACAGCGAACCGATTGATTGTACTGCATGACAACATGATGTCCTTGCGATTTGCGATCAGCAGGCTATCGGGTCGAAGCTGTGCCAGTCGCTACTATTCCGTAGCCCAGGAAGAGTGTATTGCGGAGCCGAAAGATTTTAGCAAGAAGCTTAAATTTGACTCCGTCAGCATAGACGAGGATAAAAGAATGCTGCGGGTCAGGTGGAATGATCAAGTGGAGGGCTGCTTTCCATTTTTGTGGCTCAAAGATAATAGCGAACAAAACTTTTACAAAGGAGACAATACGGTGTCTAGCACTGGTGGGCAAGTAAAAATTTCGGGTACTCGTACTCGAGTACTCAGCAGTTTTATCGCCCAAGTAAATTTACTCGTTACTCACCTGGTCCTACTTTACCCACCCAGTTTTACCCAGTACTCCAGATTGAGCGAGTAAATTTACCCAGTTTTGAAATTTTACTCGAGTAAAGTTTTTGGAATTTTTGGGACAAATTTTGTCATTTTTGGCATTATTCACCCAGTTTTACTCTTGTAAATTACTCGAGTAACAATTATGTGATCAGGATATCTGTGTTTGCACAAGTTTTCTTACTGTATTTCGCATGAAACAAAACAAAACGCGCAAAAAGACACAAACAATGCAAAACAAAGAAGTTGTTGCAAGCTAATTTGCCACGGAAATCTCCTCCAAATGGGGAAAAAAGTTGGAAAACGACTTCTGTTTTTTACTCGAGTACTCTGGAAACTTTGGACAACTTTACTCGAGTAAGGTCCCAGCCGAGTAAAGTTTACTCGTTTTTACTCAGGTATCAAAACTGCCGAGTAAATTTACTCGATTTTACTCGGTTTTGCTGTGAGCCGGGTGCCCACCAGTGGTGTCTAGGACAAGTCAACTGAGGCAACTTGACCCCATGGTGTGTAATATGTGCATACATACTTTCACATTTGCACGTTACGAGCCCATGTCTGGTTCAAAAAACTTAGTACACGACCGTTTTTGCATTTCAGACGAAAGCACGTGATTGCAATCTGCAAGAGCATGATTCGTTACTGGAAATTACCTGGGATGACATCAGTAGATCAGTGTTCGATGCTGAGTGGCTCCGCAAGAGAAATATCTCGGAGACGGAACTGCGAAGAGAACGCGCTCGCTTTTACTTGCCGGATCCGACGCCATGGAAACAAGAAGAGGTAAGAGTGTTGGTGGGTTATACTAGTGATGTTCCAAGTACTTTACTTAGTACTTTTTCCAGGTACTTTCTCATATTTTGGGCAAAAAGTACTTTTTACTTACTTTTTACCTGCCGCAGCTCATATCTCTTTACCTAATTTTACTTTTTACTTTTTGTTTTCAGAAATTTTACTAAGTACTTTTGCTTTAGTAAGAAAGTACTTTTACTTACTTTACTTTTTACTGCCATGCATAGGCGCAGTAAAAGCTAGTGGGCAGTTGATTCTGCCGAGGTTCGGCACAAGTTATCTTGAAAACCTGTCAGATTTTCCTTCACTAGCATTCTGCTACAGCATTATGAGTACCAAAAAAGGTGGCTTTTCGCGAAGCCTTCACCAAAGTAAACATAAGCTTTCATAACTGGGCCGAAAATTTACTTTTTACTGAGTACTTTTGATGAACTTTCCTTATTTTCAATGGGTAAACTTTACTTTTTACTTACTTTTTACTTTCACTTTTCAGCAGATTTTACTTTTTACTCAGAGCTGCCCAGATCTTCCACAGTAATTACTTTTTACTTACCTGACCTGGGAGCGGTGCTAGGTAATTACTTTTTACTTACCTAGTACCCGCAAGAGCCGTTGGAACATCACTAGGTTATACTGTACGTACCTTCCTCCTTCCTACGGCAGCCGTACCTTGTAAGTACGTTAGTACAATATTATACTCATGTTTTTGTACATGCTATAATATATGTACGTACATACTGTACATACGCATGTATGTATCAAAAGTACGTACCTAATGGACGTTTTGGGCTCCACACACATATTCGTAAAAATTTTACGTCTACCGGTACTGTGGCATTTTTCCTTGTACCAGGTGTTTCGTGCAGTGATCGATACGCCGGCTGATTGGGTAGAGATGATGTCGAACGACTGGTACATGTCCAAGAGCATGCAACGATTCCTCAAGTACGGTATCCTGTACGTGGAAAACGTGCCTCGCTATGGTGGTCAAGTCAACTTGCTAGGACAACGCCTTGGTTGGGTCTGGAACTGTCACTATGGGTATGGCCTACGTACACACCCAGTAGACTGGTGCATCCGTGCTTGTTGTGCGAGTGTCGATGAAATGGAGAGAAATTGCAGACCGATATGGTGGATTAAAGCTGAAGCGCAACCGTCGGATTTGGCCTACTCTCGACACCGACTCGGTGTACACGCGGACCTACTCTGTCTTCAAGAGCCACCGGGAGTAAATTACATACAACCTTACTTCACCATGTACATACATACAGTACATGTATGGTACATCATATTTGTACACTCCTATTGTATGGTATGTAACTAGTACATACTGTACATGCGTACTGCACTGTACTTACAGATTCAAATTTTTCACGCTCTGAAGAACGAGGCGGACGGTGGCGTAAGCGAATTTGTGGATGGGTTAAATGTTGCGCTGGAGCTGAAAGAAGAAGAACCGGAGAATTTCGAATTGCTTACGAAGACTGTGGTGGAATACATTGATAAGGGCTCCTTCCAAGGAACGCGCTATTTCCACTCTGCCAAGCATCCTGTCATAAAGTAAAAGCATGCACCTCCATCTTTACTATTCATTATCCAGCTGTCACAATGGTACTATATGGCTGATACGCATGAAGGCTTGGGTTGAATGGCGAGGTAACTGAGACGAGGATAGCAGATCAGCGGCGTTCGTGGTTTTTCGATGCGCCAGTCGAAGACTACGACCGCATTTATCACGCCATCGACGCATTCTACAAAATCTGCTATCGCCGACAGAACCTGCTGCAGTTGAAAATTGAACAAGGTAGAACGAACCAGGTAAACCCTGCTGTCCTTTAACCTGTTGGTTTTTGATCGGATGCAGGTCACCTGGTGATGTTCCACAACTTGCGTGTGCTGCATGGAAGAGGTGAATATCCGGCTGGACCGAGGGGGAAAGTGGTGAGGCTGTTGGAAGGATGCTACTTGCCACTGGATGTCGTCAGGTCTTTTATTCGCCAAACCGAATGCGATTTAGACGGAGAAGCCGCACATCCCGGTCTTCATTTTTGATAGAGCCATTATTGAAAACAAAATTTAAGACTAGCACTGTGTACCGTATACTGTATCAGCTGGTGTTGCACAAAAATCAGTAACGCGGTCAATCGGTATCATTTACTCAAGTTGGCCGTGTCTGTGTCTTCATCGTACTACAGAATAGGCATAGGTTGTCATGTGCAGACAGTTGGATTGAATTGCATGGCGCAAGTGACGCTGTTGAGCCACTGCAAAACGGAGCCGGTGAACTGAGCAGTGTTAGCAACCCTATTGACGCAACTGATTCCTCCGTTAGCTCCTTTACCAGCTAGCTGACCCAGCTGAGACATGCTTGCGTTGTTGTAGCCGATAGCCACAATGTTCAAGCCGCTGCTTCGCAGACTCATGGCAGTTGGGATGGGATTGGCACCTGTCCAACTGAAATCCAAGTACAACGCTTTGCGAACACTGTGTAGGATTACTCGGATTGCGGTCATGTACAGTTGAG
>JASAMW010003877.1:0-23840 GCA_030247985.1 Epsilonema sp. ZAB3_2
TGGGAGAGTGGGAGCAGCGGTGGCAGTTGTTGGTGGGTCGTGTTCGATGCATAGAGGAGGCGTGCTGTTTCGCGTGGGGTTGTTCGGTCTTCGGTGCGGTCTGTTGGGGTCAACGTGTAAACGTGTACTGTACCTACCTACCTTCTTCTTATTACGGTCATGAATGCGCAGTGAAGCGACAAGTGCCATGGGCGGTGTTGGTGGCGTATTCAGCGTGGTAGACAGCTGGTGTGGGGGTTCAGCGACAGCAGATGCAGCGGGTGCGAAGAAGAGGATGCGTGTGCGGCATAGTGATGTCAACGTAAAAAATAGCAACGTGAAAGTGATGGGTGGCAGAGGCGGACAGGCAAGTGGTGCTTGGAGAGCGAGAAGCAGTGGAAGAGGGGCAGGGATGGATGACGGGTGGATACGGAAATTTTGGAAACATTGTTAAACCAAATTTTAAAATAAGTAAACTACACTAATATTGTATGGTAAAAGAGTAATATTGTATCGGTAAAGTCAGTAAGATCCTAAAGTAATCGTAAATTGTTGTAGTCGACAATGTTTATGCTAAAATAAAATTAAAATTTGGTCAACGAAGGTCAACGATTGTCAACGCGGAGGATTAGCAGCGGGAAAGTTGCGGCGGCGTTCAAACAGCGTATGTACAGTAATGTTTGCATTGTATGTACTGTGTGTATTGGTGCTCTGTTGTGCGTATGTATGTACCTCACCTTGTATTGTGTGCCGTGTGTAATTTGTATGTGTACCTGTACGTTTCTGTTAGGTGTAATCATTGTACTTAGTCAACGTATGTACGGTAATACTTACAGTTAAAATTCGATAACCCATAATAGTTAGTCGTATTTTTGCCAGTTTTCGTGCTTTTCGATCTTTCGTTTTCACTGTTTTCATGCTTTCGCTCGTGCCCGAGAGGTACGTAATAGCTAGCTGGATAGATATTTTATGTGGTAACGTAATAGAGTAAAGTAATATTTATTGTCAGATCGTAAAATAATAGATAGAATAAGAGTATACGATAATACCTACTGGTAAAATAATTATACCTAAGCTTGCACGGTAAAATTTAAAAATGTCGGTGGAGTTGGGTTGGTCATTGGAGGACAGGAGGGTGGCTGTTCAGGGGCGTGGGGTCGACGACAAGGCAGTTGGGGAGGAGGCAGTGCAGCGGCTACGTTTTTTTCTGCTTTTGCAAGCAAAAGCTCAAGGCAGTTGGGGAGGATGTGGCAGGGCGCGGCCGTTTTTCAAGGCAGTTGGGGAGGATGTGGCAGGACGCGGCAGCTTTTTCAAGGCAGTTGGGGAGGATGTGGTGAGCCGACTGGTCTGAGACGTGCAAGTTAGGCGCAATGGCCTTTAGTGACACTTTATGGGGCGTGCGACATGTGTGTGCTTTGTGAGGTTTTGAGTTTGCGTGAGTGAGTTGGCAGAAAGAGCGGAGCGAGGGAGATGAGAGAGATGAGATGAGAGGAGAGGCGGCAAGCAAGGAGGTTGATTGGGCAAGGAGGTTGATAAGAAAGTGACGAGAAAGGAGGTTGACGGCGAGAAAGGTTGTCAACAGATCGAGCAAGCTTGCTAGCGAGCGTCAAAAGCGTCGGGTCAACGAGTTGGAGGGTTCGGAGTTCGGACGGCGTTGGGCGGCTTGCAAGGGCGTTCGGCGGCGGACGGAGTCACAACTCGGAGTCGGTGCCAATCTTGATGGAACATCATAAACGTGCAAGCTAAGTCAATAAAAGCCTTTACTCTATATCTTGTGGTCTCCATTGCATTCACAGCAGAAGTTCGTATTCATCCACTGACACTCAGGCCAACAGAATAGTACAGTACACGCATTGGGCAGTAGTTAACAGCAACTTTACCACAGTCAAACGACTTGACCCACCAGAAATGCTACAAGAAATATCACAGCTTATTGACCCATAGGAAATCTTTTAGCGAATCTATCGAACGATTTCCCCACTGCAGCACAGCTTCAGCTCTCAGCGGAACAGAGGCAAAACAGATTTTCCTGCAGCAGCATAGTTTCAGCTGGCAGCAGTTGCTGCGATCTCTGCCAGCCCGTTGTTACTTCCCGCCCTGACTGTGACACGTCAACATTGAATCTCGCAGACTTATCAACCATTGCTGCTTCTCAGACGGTGACAAAACAGCAGCAAGAGCAGGCAGAAGAGTTATCGCGAGGACAGAGCACAACGCAGCATTGGTACTGCATTCGCAAGCAAAGACTGACTGCATCAAATTTCGGCCCTATCTACCGTCTACAGTCAAAAACAGCCCCGGATGCAACGCTTCGTCGAATGCTCTATTCTGATCTTAGCAAGCTTGCATGCGTCCAGCACGGCAAACGAAATGAGTCTACTGTAATCGCGCAATATGAGCAGCGAGAGAGCGCAACAGTGGAGGCGAAAGGAACCTATGTATGCATGGAGCCCGGCTATGGGTTTCTGGCAGCATCGCCGGATGGATACGTAACGTTCACGGATGGGAGGGCGCCTCGGCTCATTGAAGTAAAGAGCTTTTCGGACGGCAGAACTATTCTGAAAGCGACGACTGTAAAGGAGCTAGCACAGGAGAGAAAGCAGTTCTGCTGCAAGTTCGAGCAAGACGGCTGCTTGCTACGCCTCAATCCGAAGTCGGACTACTACTATCAGGTCGTGGGCCAAATGGCCATTTCTGGCGTTCAACTTTGCGACTTAGCCCTATCCTACAAGGGTGACTTGGAAGTATTGACGGTTACGTGGGGAAAGCAGCAGCAGGCGGATTGGGAAGCGATGAAGAAAAAACTGCGCACATTCTATATTCGAGCATTCTTACCGGAACTATTGAGTGAACGTGTGAAACGAGGTTTGCCTTTGTTTGAAACTGCAAATATAAGGTATGAAATATAAAACTTGCGGACATGTAACGAATGCACTGTACGTATACATACCTACCTACACACAAAAATATCTACTGTGGCTCGCGTACATATAGTTCGGGGGTCAGAATGCTGTTTGAGTTCAATCCTCCTTCCTTTCCTTCTCTCGCTCAAACAAAAGCACAGCGGGGAAGGCAACTGGTCAGGTCGGAGGAGAAGGGATTAGTGGCTCGCCTCCGCCGTCTTTCACTGAGAGATCAAAGGACACAGAGTTACAGTAGTAAATTTCCATTTTTCCCTGCAATATTTAGTATAAGCAACTTTAGGGCAAAGGCCTCAAACCTTGTGGGCACGAGCAGAATTTTTTGGGCTATCGCATGATACAAAATTTGACAAAATGTATGGCGGGATAAGGAAGTTATTGACATTAGAAAGGTTAGCGGCATAGATAACTTTGCCTTCTTGATCGTCGTTGACGTCACAGCTGCGACGAGTTGGTGTTGCGCGGCCACGCGGGAAAAAGGGAAACAAGTTTTGAGAGTCCACTATTGCGGGGCCGGCGGTCACAGCTTTGTTTTTGGGGGCGCGTATTTCGCGCATAGCACGGGTTCAAAGAATCAAAAGTTTTGTCCACTTGCCGTGGTCGGATCTGAGTAATTTTTGCACCATGAAAAAGCTGAGACTTTCAGCATTTGCGTGAGCTAAGTTTCGAATCTGTAGCCCTATTGGAAGCTGTGACAGCCAGCCGATAAGCTTTGCTGCCCTATTTCTCAGTACTAAAGCCTTGTGTCGCACTCTCTAACGGTATGGGCTCTTGATGTCATGTATAATCCCACACAACAGAACACTAAATTACAAAGACATCCACTACTGCTTCGATTACCCGAGTTGTGACTTGCTTTTCCGTCGTCGTTTGCGTGGTAGCGAAGCGACTGCAAGAGCCACCAGGTTGGCAATAGTGGAGAGTCCAAGCAGCCACAGGCGACAACTTCTTCGCACTGCTTCCACGTCCTGCACAGCAGTCATACAGCGCATAATACGCCACGCTAACGAGTCCCCTTCACTGTTCATATTGGCACCGATAGAGAGCACGCCCAAAGCCAGCCAGAATGCTACCAGAACAGCATCGATATTGGCAAGACGTCTGCAAAATACAAAACAGCCTCTTTGGTGAGACACCCCGTCTGCACATATACAATAAGACGCATAAAGATTTGACCGACAGATTTTCAGCCCTTCCTTACGCCTTTGAAAAGGTCATGGCCAAAACCTGACACAGCAGCCCAAGAAGACAAAACCAATGGCCACAGGAGAAAATACTTGATAACAAACCGCTGTAGTTCCACCAATGCAGCACGTCGAACAAGGGTAGCAGCTGCAATTTGTAATAAACAAATTTTCCTATCAACTAACCGGAACAGTAAAAGCATCTAAAAATTGTACGACACACTTGAGTACGTACTGTACGTGGTACAGGCACGAGCATGCGCAGCTTACTGCTTTGCCACTGTCCTCTTGAATGACGTAAAAACTGGACAGCCACATGGACGTCATGAAGGCAACCCCCAACCATTGGCTTACCCGTGCATGCACACCAGGCGACACTCTTCGAATTCTACCTGGTCTACTCACCTGCATGGTGCAACAATACAAAGAGATAGGTACCATCGATTGCATCTTGAAGAAACAACAGTACATAGTGCACTTTGCACAAAACACCATAGGTATACGGAAAAGTGTGGTAAGTGCCCTTATATACAGGGTGTCTCACGTAGACCTCCCTAACGACCCACCCTTATAACTTCCGTATTACAACAGGCATCAAGCTGAAATTTTGTCCCCAGAAACCCAAGAAAATAGGAAACTTTGTGGCAAAATATGAGCCAGATAGGGCAACTAGGGATGAAATTACGAGCTTGCAAATTTGCGACCACGTTTTTCAAAATTTTGAAATCAGTAGTGCCACTATTGACCTCGACAGCTCCTTGAACGCTGTAATGGGCGGTAAATCGCCTGTATTTTTGAATCCTTTGTGTTACGGACTGTGATGACGTTCAGCCATTGTTGTTCCACCATATTGCCATGTTGGATGAGCTGCTTTACCATGCTGAGCAGAAGACGTCTAATCTCAAAACCATGCTCAGTGCGGAAAATGATAAAAACAGGGTCCAATATTCCCAAGCCTGTAATTTCGCCCGCTAAGGGCCTATCTGGCTCAAATTTTGCCACAAAGTTTCCTATTTTCTTGGGTTTCTGGGGAGAAAATTTCAGCTTGATATCTGTTGTAATACGGAAGTTATACGGCTGGATCGTTAGGGAGGTCTACGTGAGACACCCTGTAGTTCACTTCTCACTTCTTCTCTGTGACTTCTTGTAGGATGATGGACAGCAGCAGATTTCCACCACCTGTTTTGGATAGCTAGAGGTAGATGGCGTTGTTGCGTTTCTAGCCGCTGCTTCAGCACCCGCTTACACCGAGTACACAGCTCATACGCTGCTTCTACTCTCCTTCTGTATGCTTCAATCTCCGTATCAAAGCTCTCCTGCAACCAACAACTGATTATGCGTCGAGCAAATAGTACAATACATATGTAAGTCTACGTGACGGCAAGCATGCATGGCTTTTACTTCAGAAGATGGTAGGAAATTCGCCAGCAGTTTCGTCTTGAGCAGTTGATTGCCATTGCAGGTGGCACACAGGCCATTCGGACTTTCCTCAACGTGGGCGTTGTAGCAGGTGTCAGCCGGTCTGCTAGTGGATGCATTCTCTCTTTTCATAAGGTTGGATCCGGGTGTCAAGTAAGGGTTGAGGCGTTCATCACGTTGCTCTCGCATGTCACGATTGTAGTCCCCCGTCTAACATACAAACATACAGGTCGCAACCGATCCAAACACGAAAAGAGCAGAACACATCTTTGTATAAGGCTAGTACAGTACATAGTAGTAATGCACACCTTCGTAAAGCCGTTGTACTGCTCACATGACGCACAAATCCAAGCATTTCTGGATGAGTAGGGCACCGTGCAGTCAGAATTACAGAACCAGCAGTTAACTCGACAGCCCCTCAATCGTCGCCTGAACAGGTCAACGCATACTTACCTGTCTTCCGCATCGTCACACACATAATCAGACAGGCAAATACTGAGTACTCGTACCGAGATCGTCGGTCTTGCGTGTTGAAGCACAGAAGGTACGTAAAAATGGCCTGCTTTCTTTCCTTACCTCAGCCTTGCGCCAAGCATAAACGTAACAGCTACACCTCCAGTAGCACACCACAGCCAATCGTACATGGTGTACTATATTCGACAACCAGATGAGAAAACTGTAATCTACTTAACAGCACCGCAGTCCCGCTTGACAAACTATTGTAGGTATTAGGCCAATTCATATAGTTGACAAGAAGTTCTTGGAGCGTAGAGCAACCCAATGAGACATCAACCAACGCATAGGCAAGTGACATTTAAATCTTTATTCGTCAAAAGTCAAGAGGCGAAAGAAAGATAAAAATGAGAAACTTTGTCAATAAACCGATAACTCTGAATGTGGTCACTCGAGATGACGGCAGTGAATCCCTCCCTCCTGTTCTTCACTGCTTTATCTCCAATTTCTCAAAATATTTCTTCGCATTGCGAATATTCATAGATGTTGTGGCGGAAGCTGCAAGAAAATATTATGGAGTCAACAACGGTATCTCAGTACTGTATTGCATGCACAGACAGGAGAGCACATGCGTATGCCAACAAGTAGAGCTGCGACGGATCCCGGATCGCCGAAGTAATGGTATCCATACGATACAGGCATGCCGTGTATGAGCTACACATTGCACTAGGGCGCTACACATGAGCTCCTGGCGAGTTCACTCCGAATTCGCAGCGTAATTCGGATGTTCACACGTAAACATTCTAACACTTTTTTGTAACCAGCGAAACTTTTTTGTCCGCCGAGTTTTCTTTCCGAGCTGCCTCTACCATTGTGGCACTTCACGCGCCGCCTCGTAAATTTGCTACGCATGTTCTTTTCTGCTTAGTCTCGACTTCTCGATCCGAACTCTCTCCGAATTCTGACCGAAATTCGGTTGTTCACGTACGTTTCAGAAAGCAAACTCGGGTGTTGACACGCACCTTTGGAAAAAAGGAGCGAGTTCGGTGCGAAGCATAATCAGCGCTCCGAATTCGGAGTTCACGTGTGCAGCGCCCCACTGTCCGGATTCGAATGAGTGTCAGATTCGGATTCAATCGCATCTCTACCAACAAGTAGCGGTGTTGTTCCTTACAAATGGATCCATCCGAAATCACCACCATGACGTATGTGTTCTGAGTGAAAGCTTCGATGAAGGCCGCGAAATTTGAGTTACGAACCTCCATACTTTGAAATTGGGCAGCCACTTTACTGCAAACAGACAATACATCCTTCCTTCTTCTGTTAACATCTCTCAGTCTCAGTAAAGACAATAAGCTTCGCACAGAAACATTGTTCGTACGTACATAGTACCCGGTAGGCACATAACACAATAAGTAGTGCCGTGCATGCAACACATAGCCTACCACGTACATGTGTTACGTTTACGTATAATGCGAATAATATGGTACCTGCAGCTGAGTTTGAACTGTTTGATAATGTTGGAGACTTTCTCGAAACGGTGGATATCCTTGTGTTTCTTGCGTTCGCAGTGAGCAATGACCAGAAAGGTGGCTTTTTCGAAGAGCAGAACTTCGTCAGCCTCCAGAATCTCAGCAAATTCCTTCAGTCGACCTTCCATTTGTCGCACATTCGGCACCAACTGATACACAATCGCCGACCACGCCTGTACAAAGAGTGCACACGATGCCTCAGCCTATGCACGTACCATACTGTAGTCCCACCCAGCACTAACGGTACAAAGAAGTGTGTAGCACAGTGTTATGCCCGGTTTCATCATGGCACCTTGTACAGAGTTTCATCCCAAATCGATGAGCGAAAGCACTGGCAAGTCGCCGGCCTGGAAAGTCGAACCAGATCAGCTTGTCTTTCTGTGAATATCTGAAAACACACCGCATACAGGGTGTCTCATAATAAACCGAACACTTTTCTGTGCAAATAACTCTGGAACCACACGTTAGATTTTCACGCGGTTTTTTGTGTTTAGTAGCCAAGGCTTCAACTTAGATATGTACAAAATTTTAGCTTCATAGGCCCAGTGGAAGCTGCTCAAACACATCCTTTCTCCGGCGGTCAAAAACGAAGGTTTTTCGAACTGGTAGTGCCGATTTAGGGGCCTCCTGTGCATAGTCCAAAATAAAATTAGTCTCGTAATGAAAAAAGATGTCCCAAAATGCTAGGAAATATGTATCTCATGCACTATCCCCAGTCGCAGCATAACAAACGCATGGAACCGGGTATCTTGAAAAGTTAAGACCGAGATTTTTCTCCATACTAAAGAAAAACGTCGATTTTGAGCTTCGAGATTCAAACGGTCGTAATTTCTGAAGTATGCGGACTAAGTGGCTGAAATTTTGTACACATCTAAGTTGAAGCCTTGGCTACTAAATACAAGAAACCGGATAAAAATCTAACGCGTGGTTCCAGAATTACATGCACGGAAAAGTGTTCGGTTTATTTTGAGACACTCTGTACATACAGTACATAGAGTAAGCAAGGAGCTGAGTAAGCAAGGGTTGGCGCGTATGCAATGCACACCTCATCTCTGTGATCTTCGGCCACCAAGTCCATCTTGTGAATCAGACAGAAAACTTTCGCTTCTTCCGAGTTTTGAAGAAGCGCCTCCAGACAAGATTGATAATACCTTGAATTTGCATACAAATATCACACCATGTACCTACTGGTTTTTACACGCACGTTCCATACATATTATTATTGTACTACAGCGTTTCACACTACGTATAAAAGAGGTCTGGCGTAACCTGTAATCTTTTTCCATCTCTCTGCTTTCAACGTCGAACACGTAGATGAGAACCTCGACATTTTTGAAGATCTGATCGCGCTGAGATGCGAGATAATTCTCCATGAACGTCTCCTGGCCTCCGCAGTCCCACAGATGAAGCACCAAATTGCCCAAAAAACGAACGTGAGCATGCTCAACTTCCACTGAAACAAACACGTACCAACAACATAACATACGTACCACCTATCTTCAAAATTTGCCGTGAACCTATGTAAACCTTTCTACAGATACGTTTCACCCGATACGCCTGATGCCGCGTACGAAAAGCGAACTAACGACCGACGTACATCCAACGCACTATAATTGCGTACTGCGTACGGACGGAGGACGTACGTCGCTCATCGTCATCTGAATGCGACATAAGTACACAACCGCTTTCTCTACACTTACACACTGGAAAAAATTCCAAGCACGCGGTACCACACTACTGAACGGACATGCTACAAACAGGCGCGCCCTTTGAGGCTATCGCAAAATAAACTTACTGGTAGGCCCCAATCTACGGGTATCACGGGCAATGTAGTTGGCGAAAATAATGCTTCTCATGCTGGTCTTCCCAGACCCGCTCTTTCCCATCAAAAGCACTTTCTTTTTCATTTTGATAAGCTTCAACTTTCTTCGAAAAGATCACATGAAAATGAACATGACGGATGGATGAGGAGAGGAGGGAGCAGTGTTGCCAGGTTCTCAGGAGACAAAAGCGCGGAGCGTTCGCGGTTTTGCTCCAAATGTCTATGGAGCTGTAAAAGCAACGACGGGGGGGGGGGGGGGTGCCGGAACGCATTGCAGTTGTCCACAAACTTTATCCTCCTGTATGCAATATAAGCATGATGGCGCGATATCCTCCTGTATGCAATATAAGCATGATGGCGCGTTCACCAGACGTCCGTACGTTCGTTCTTCAACCCGTATGTGTTGACGGACGGACGGATGGCAGAACTCTATGAATTGACGACGGACGTATGGACGGACATTTGGTGAACGCGCCATGACAACACACACACACACTTTCCACTTTCCCACACTCAACACTCAAAAAAGTTGGACCATACACTCGTTGTTGGTGGTGGTAAAGGAATTTTCATCAATTTTCATCATCAGAAAAAAATTTTCTCCCCTATGGCCACACCTCCAAAAGCTCCAGAAAAGCTCCAAAAGCGCTAAGTCAAATTTTTTGCTCCAAAGGGGGGTCAAAATGCTCCAAAGTTGGAGCAAACGCTCCAAAACTGGCAACACTGGGAGGGAGGATGATGGATATTCTTTGGTATTAACTAATACGCAACCAAAACAACCAACAACCAAAACAACCAACGTGGACTTCCTAAAAAATAGCTCCGCCTAAATAACACACTAGTTGCGCGCGTGAAGAACCATGATCAATCAATCAATATACCCTTATCGAAATTGTGGGATAGCGTGGGGACAGTTGGTCCAAACACATGCAGTAATGTTTGCATCCAACAAAAGTATAGAGTGACCGAAAAAATGGAAAACTTCCAATGTCATAGGCGTTCCAACAAAATAGCATGAATTCGCATGGAAAATATGGATTGCAATTCTAGGTGTTGAAGTTACTGGGCACTGAGAGCTGGGTGGTGATGGAAATATGTCTTGCGCAGGCGCTTGGGCAGACTTCAGCTCAGGCTGAGGCTTAGGCTTAGGGCTTAGGTATTGGATTCAGAGGAGTAGACCTCAGCCTCAGCCTTAGCCTGTCTGTCCATGTGCCTGTGCAAAGTAGATATTACCATGCACCCCGCATCCACCATGCACCCCCTGCACCCCCAAATTACCCCGCACTACCTATTGCAAACGCTGGCTCAAATATTATCATGCTACCCAGCCCATTTGTTGCTTCGAATGTCTGTTGCGCCACTTTGTTTGTATGCGCCATTTAGGCAGATCCTATTTTCAAGAAGTCCACGTTGGGTGCGATTTGGGTGTTTTGGTTGTTGGTTGTTTTGGTTGCGTATTAGTTATTACCTATTTGGTATCTTTTGTAACGTGTTGAAAACATAAATTTGTCCCATTTGTAAAAATGGTAGATTTATTGTAATTATTGCAGTTTTCTTCGCTAAGTCGCATTTTTCTTACATGTCGGTGCAAGACGGAGAGTTGATTGTGGCACAAAGTTGGCGAAGATGATGCTTCTCATGCTGGTCTTGCCAGAACCAGAGCGACCCATTAGAATAATTTTTCGCTTGTTCTTCTTATGCCGACCGTGTCCATACATTATGTAACAGCTTTCCGGCTACCCAGCTTGTGCAATTTGCGTAGACGCCGGAAGTATTGCATGAACACGACGTAACCGTAACACAGCCAGGAGACCACAATGCATTGCATACGTATGCAACTCGGTGTTCTCACGCTCACCTTTATGGCTTCTCTTTTATCTCTGTGTCACCTACTTGAACATCTGCCAAAAACGTTGTTTTCTCCCTTTATGCTGGCAGAACGCGTGGCGGAAGATGCAACAAGTTGCGCATGTCTCACGCGCGGGCGCGGTAACCAAGCTTGTGCGTAGTGCAAACAAGATTTTCAAACCAAACACCCAGGGACAACTGGAGCGTGATGCCATGCGTTTCCTGGAAGTGCGTTGAGTGGCCGAAGCCTTTCCGGTTGTTCCCAGAATTTATCATAAATGTATTTATTATGCATGCGGAATCCGTAGGTTTTCTGCCAGAAATATTGAGGTTCGTGATAATGCCGTCTGGCGCCTGTTTACGACTGTGACAAAATGATGCTGTGGAAAAATGCACTATGCAGTATGCATGTTTAATTGCAACAGCAACAGCCATTATTGCAGCAGCCATTTGCACCCGAGTTGGCCCCGGACCAGGGAGTCTGAGACACGAACTGCCATGTGCGACCACTGGGCGGGGTATGCTCAGCTGACCCGAATAAAAGCATTGGTGTACTGGTGCTATGCTATCGAAACTAAAAATAGCAATGACAGGTGCAATGATGCAGATGCAGAGCAGAGGATTTTGGGCATTTTGGGCAAATGTCGGGAAATACGAGGCCGCCGCGGAAATTTGCATAAAGTATCGAAAAAGTTTCACAATACTGCCACTACAACACGCCACGTATAATATTCCTGCATCAGCCAGCACTGGACACTGGTAATCAATGAACGTTTGACCCATCAAAAAGTTTGACCAGGAAACCCAAAAAAAAAAAAAAAAAAAAAAAAAAAAAAAAAAAAAACAAAAAAAAAAAAAAAAAAAAAAAAAAAAAAAAAAAAAAAAAAAAAAAAAAAAAAAAAAAAAAAAAAAAAAAAAAAAAAAAAAAAAAAAAAAAAACAAAAAAAAAAAAAAAAAAAAAAACAAAAAAAAAAAAAAACAAAAACAAAAAAAAAAAAAAAAAAAAAAAAAAAAAAAAAAAAACAACACCCACAACGGACGCTGTACGAAGACGTTGACACTGCGTTACCACGGGCGTCAACGCCAACGCTAAAGTCGACATCAACGCCAACACAGATATTAGCGTTCAACGCAGATATTAGCGTTCGGCGCAGAAAACCATGCAAATGTCTATTTTTCTGCGATAATTACGCCGACATGTTTGGTACATATGTACATACGTATTTAGATAAGTTTACATCGATGTTCGTTACTAATTATATGCGATCGCTAATATCTGCGTCGAACGCTAACGCTAATATCTGCGTTGAACGCCAATATCTGCGTTGAACGCTAATATCTGCCTTGGCGTTGATGCTGCATTGACGCCAGCAGTAACGCAGCGTCAACGTTGGCGTTCAGCGTCCGTTGTGAATGAGACATGCGATCTGTCCCGCAGTGAACAGAGACGAAGAGTTTATGGGAGGAAAAACACAAGACGACGACATAACGCCGACGTTTCACCGTAATTCTTCGCTCGCTGCTGGACGGATAACAGTTTGCTGCAGATCTTTTTGATGGGTCAAACGTAGATCCTGCCGTTGTTGCGTTCTTTGCCTTTCTTTTTGTCGAAGTCGATCGAACGAAGAAACGGATCAGACGAAACACAACGAGAACGAATTCCATCGGAGTGATTTTTGAGATGTGAGTGAGGGAGGGGAGGTTTCCTTATAATTTCTTGCTTCCATAGGCTCAAAACTTGCACAATGGCAGCTGCTGACAGTCTGCATGGCTGACGAAGATGTCCAGGGTCGACTTCTGGGACCATACGAAGGATTGAGCGAAGCAGGACTGGTTTGGATCGCTGAAACATTGGAGACAAAGCGCAGTACGATCGCCAACTTTCTGTCGTGGGCTCTGGCCGAGGCTCCCCGCCGATTGAGCCGAGAGTCGGCAGAGGGCCTGTCCAAACAACACACAGTGTTGCAGGAGAAGCGGATGGAAGTCGGGAGAGCGTTGGAATCCGTGCGAATAGGCGCCATGCTACATCAGAGCACGTCTTCCTCGCAATCAAGTCAGAGACAGTACGATTTCTCTTCCCTCTCTTCTTCCGGAGATTTCCCGATTCCTCATGGAAAAGTGAAAGAGATGGAGCGGGAGGAGGAAGAATGCGAGGAGATGCCCATAATTCAGAAGAAAGGCAGGAGCAAACTTGCTGCAGAAGACGACGATTGTTTTGGCAACGTCACCACGGAAGAGATTGAGGAGAGGCAGGCAGTAGAAGTTTCTCTGGGGAGTTTGGAGATTTCTAGCAAGGATGAAGAGGGTGACGCAGGGAAGAGGATGAGCAGAGAGGAAGCGTCAGCCAGCTGGAAAGAGCAGACGTTGGATGACGTGGACAAGGAGATCTGGAATCTATTCACGCGGTCATATTCTAAAGTATGTATGTATATGTACGTACAGTGTGTGATGCAGTGTACGTAACATACAGCGTCAGATTCCCACATATTGACGGGTTGCGCTAAGCGAAGTACATGGTCGCGAGCTGACCCCTCCGTATTAAACTTTTTCCAGTGCAACTTTTGATCCTTCGCTCTCTACCGATGATTGGTAGCAGAGCGACGTCGGAACGCAACGGAAAAGGAGCGACTGAAGAAGGAAGAAAGAAAATAAAGGCGAGGAAAGAGCAGAAAACAAGAGAAAATGTGCTTTTTCTTCTTCGCTTGCTCCTTTTTTCTGCTGCGTTCCGACGTCGCCCTCTACCGATCAAAGTTGCACTGAAATAAGTGTAATACGGAGGGATCAGCTCGTGACTTACATACTGTACATACTACTTCCCACAACTACGGACTATTATACACAAATATCCGCTTCTCAGTCTACGTACCTAATCCTTAGTGCAATGTTTGTTTAGGAAGAACTGCTCGAGATTCTCCAAATGCAGAAGTTCTACTGCTGCCAGTTTCCCGAATTCTTGGATGCTCAGTTCATCTGGTACGAAACGACTGTACTGTACCGTATTTACCCATGCATAGCCCCGGGGCTATGCAAAAATTGAGAGGTCCTATATGGGGCTATGCATAGGGGGGGGGGGGGGGGCTATGCATGGGACATTTTTTATGTTTTTGAGAGGTGCACAGAGGCATATTTTTTAGGTCAAAAGCATGTGTTTTAGGGCATAATTGGGGTCAAAACAGGGTTATTCTGGTAAAATACACCCCCAAGCAGGCTTATAGGCATCTTAGCTTGGTGTGGGAGTGACTATGGGTAGCTTATGACCAGCTTATGTAGGTAGGTTCAGGTACTGTACAGTACATAATGGGATGCATAGGGAGGGGGGGCTATGCATAGGGGGGCTATGCATAGGGGGGGGGGGGGGCTATGCATGGGTAAATACGGTATAGCCTTTCCCCGAGCAACACATTGTTACCGCTGCCTTCTAATCGTCCTAGCAGTATTTATTGAAAAAGTCAGGCATTCGCATTGTGAGAAACCATATGAGGACTATTTTGCAAATATAAGACGGAAAAGAGCGGTGGCTAGGGCGATCTGTTTTGAGCGCGGCAGCATTGCGCACTTCACTACTGGTGCTTGAGTTATTACCCTGGGTGGTCTTTTTCATATAGGTTTTCTCAGCCCTTCTCAGTCTTCTTGTGGTCAGTAACACATCAATGTCACCAGCTCACCCAGACTGTTCCCATAACGAAGTAAAAAGTCGTCCTTGGGTGAACGCGTGACTTTGCTGTATCGGCTGGCCAAAAGTCAGTCAGTGGGTTGGGAACGATCTGAAAAGAAAAACGGGCCACCTTACGAGAGTTTGCGTAATTCTGATACTACAGTCGGTCCTACGCAAGAATGCGGCGATTTTTGAAGACGTGGAAGATTTTTGCAAGGAACTCTTTGTGCACTTTTGCTCTCTATTTTACGCAATAAAACGCCCACTGCTTCGAAAATCTCATCATTCTCTCACTTTACTAACAACTTTGGAAAGTTCAGGTGGTTTAGTTCAAAGAGAGATTGGATTTGCCGCATTTTTGGGTGCACCTATATGTAAGTAATAGCGGGACGTTTCAGCTCCAAAAGTTGCCGATTCCGTCCAGACAGCTGGATATGCGCCGTTTGGAAAGCGGAGGGAAGGCCTTTCTTAGGTGCCACATCGACGGCTGCAGGAGTCACCAAAAGTCTGCTGACAAAAATCGAGCAATCTTCGCCGCTTGGCCAAGAAACACCACAACTTCAGGGGACGGCTTACATAAGCTATTGAGTTGAGTTGAGTTGATTTGATTTGAGTTCATTGTTGTAGGTGTGTATGTATGTTATGTACCTACGTATATGCTGTTCGTTGGTGCTAGACTACCGATGGCCAACTATGATTCTTCCGGTTGTTAGGTGCTGTTTTCTTTCATGTATGTTGTTGATGGGGCAGGCTTTTGGCTCCTTTCTTTCCAATCAAGCCTCAATTATGCCGATGACAGCTTGCTGAAGCATCTCATTATGTATGCAGGTTACCTACACCGTTGCTCAAGTATGTTGGTACATACAGTACGTACTTCACGGTTTCTAGCAATATTCTCGCTTCACGTACTGTGCGCCTATGCAGATTAGGTTCTATGCTTCAGTGCGTCTTTGTTTGTGGTTCTCTGCGGAGCGCCATTTCTGGCGTGCCGGCACATCATTACGTATCGTACGTACGTTCTGTGCGTTTGCTGTGGCACTTATATACAGTACGTACATCAGTATCATGTGTGCAGGCAGCTTCTGAATTGTAGCTGTTCCCGTTCTGGAAAAAATATGTTGAATTTTATTAGACTACAGTTTCACACCGTTCGTGGAACAATTACTACAGAAAGAACTATGCCTTTTCTTCAGGCACTTACTTGCTTACTTGCTTTTATCACTTTACGTACGTACTTTCTACCAACTCTCCTGCGGTGGAGCATACTAATATTTTTGCGCATTCCTACAGTACTTTACGAACTTATACTTACGTACGGAAATACTCAATCTAGCCCCAGTTGGCTGTTACGCTTCCAATCCAGCGCTCTTGATTTCAGCTGATAGTAGAGCAAAGTAACGGCACAACAAAACATGAAGAAGCCACAGAACACCTTGATGAAGCTGACGCCTTCGCCCATGTGGAGTTTGCTAGCCAGCGAAGTCTTAGAGCCCGCAGCTGACTCAAACAAGCTGGGAAAAGCCAATTGACGAGTGACGGAGAATGGTTCCTCATCTGATCCATGTTGTTTGGAGTTGGAGGCTTGTCGACCTCGACCGACCATATTGACACCGTAAGTCTTGCTTTGTGTTTCTGTAGCGTTGGAGAAAGCATGGGATGGCCCTGCGCACTCCTGAATTGGGTTGGCCGGTTTGAAAGTGTTGAAGAACATGGTGTTGAACACCGGGACGAGCAAGATGGCTATGAACCTTTGGATGGAAAAATTGACCACCTTTTTTTCGCGGGTACTACACTGTAAGGTCAAGTCAGATAGCATTCACACTGGAACGCGGTCGCATGGAAGGACTTTATTGAAACTGCTGCAGATGTTGGCTTGAACATGCAAATAACATCGGCGCTGCGAACATGATGAATTTTTGCTCGTTCGTCTCCACGGTGAATGTCACCCACCTTCCAACAATTCCCAGTCTTGTTAGCTTCCGCCTATTTTTTATTGTCGCCTAGATTTGTCGACAAAAGCAACTACTATTATTCATGTACTGTAATGTTTCGTGTATAGCCCCCTGGCCTGGGGCTATATGATCGGTACGCCCCGATTAGGGGGGGCTATATTCGAGGCGGGCTATACAAAAGGGGGGTTATATAAGAGGGCATTTTGCATTAGTGACCGAAGTAAGGTAATTTGACCCCCTGAACTCGTTTTATGGCTTATTTTGCCTTTACACAAGCTAAAGTGGTCTAAAACAGGCTGCTCTTGTGCAAAAATTATCATTTTTGACATGGACTGACCATTTCTGCTGATGTGGTCAAGAGGGGTGAAAATCAAAATGTATCCCAAACTGTCCCAAATGATGCGCCATCAACTCCTATGGCTAGAAACACGTCGAAACGCTGTTTTTAGCTGTAAAAACCTTCGTTTTCGTCGTTTTTCGCGGTCTTTGATATGGGGCTATATACGAGTACAAATGACGATAGGCACCGATGAGGGGGGGCTATATACGAGGGGGGGCTATATTCGAGGGGGGCAATACACGAAACATTACAGTACATTTCGATTTCAGTATGACGTAGGGTGTCTACCAGATTTTCCTTATTCGCAACCAAAAATGACGTCTACGACAGTAAACTCCGAGGGGTCTAATATCTGCACATGCATACTGCTGCATGCGTGCATATTCAGATGGGGCGGTATACGGACGTTCTTTCGGCGGGTCGTTTTTGTCATGCCACTACGCCAGATACATAGATACGAACATCAAATCTAATAGAGAAGGTCACTCAATATTGAACCTCAGAAACACTATTCACACAAAGACGTTTTTTGTGTGTTCATGAAGACAATGGTGATGATGCATTCGTATCGTTGACTGTAGGCAGAAACCAGAGATTGTGCCTCTGAAATCTGCTCACTTTCCCTTTGTGTCCCACAATGAAATTGCTGTGAACGACGAGGGGCTGTTGGATGCCTGAGCGATTGAAGTATCCCCAGTTGAAGAAGAACATGCCATTTGGAAACAAGTCAGGTGGCAGGACCCTGTAGCGGAGTTGGCCCAACATGTTCTTGAGCACCTTGTTCATTTTCCACTGGAGAAGATCCGGCGTTTTCACGCTGTCGCGCCAGGCCGTCAGAAACTCCCGCACTTTCAATGTGGGTCGCAGATACAGGAAGCAGGAACAGCAGTAGCCACCGTGACATTGGGTGGCGATATCTGTGTTCAGCTTCAAACGGTTCTCTTTACTCATGTAGTAATTGGGATGCGCGTCCGGTGTAATGAGCATTTCACCATCTAAAAACAGGCAGGGCCTTTTTTCTGCTATTAGTTGTTTTGCTAACTATTGGTGTTTGAGCTTTTACACGTGCATACAAACGTTATTACTTACTTCTCACTTCCGCGTATTTCTCCAAGTAAGGCAGTGGATTCTTCACCCATACCGTATCTGTGTCCTGATACAGAACCGTCACATTGTGCTGAATTAACTCGAGTAGATATCCGGGTCTCTGAGACACGATTCTTTTGTACGATTTGGACTGAAAGCTCAGTGCATCCGTGGGTCCTTGCAGCTCAGCATTGTAAGGAAGCACAGCGTCAGGGTGATGCTCCTTCAGGTAGCTGTAGGCTTTCGCTTCTTCTGCTATGACAAGAACCATATTGACCAATTCTGGATCCGCATGGCGAACCGAGCCTACCAAATTCTCAAATAAGTCCAGATATGCAAAATTCGCGGTTGTAACCAGTACGGTGTTGCTATCACCGGAGCTTCTCGCCGCTTTCTCTACCATCCGCTTCATTACTAGTTCAGGATGCGACAAGGCACCGGAAGCATCTTTCGTCTTAACGGCCGCTTTGTCGGGGTGAAAGAATGGAATTTTGATTCGCCGGCACGTTGATTGCACGTACTGGATGGAATTGAAAACAAGATAGCAAACAGATACAAGCAAGGTCAGCTTGACCACCAAATTGACGCGAAATAGCAGCATTGCTTCTTTTTCTGATTAGTGCCCTGTCCTGTCATGCACCCACTGTCAACTGATTATATGTAGGTCTAGTGGTTCACGTATGTACTGTTAACTGTACTACGTAACATACATAAGGGCATTATTAGCTATCTTTTAGCCTTTGCTAGTAGTTGGTGAGCTGCATTCTTGAGCAATTGAGTGGCTTTGTCTTGCGGAGCACACATGCCAAATTATCAATATGGCTTAGTAGTAGTGGCGTAGTGGTATGTATGTGTAGTGCCGATTATAAGTGCAATAAGTACCTATGTATGTACTTGCGTATTTGCGATTATTATTGAAAAAATTGTGCGCAGCTCTCGCTATCCGCAATCATACACATACTTGTGTATAGAGTGTCGTATAAAATGTGGCTCGTAACGTACGTACGCCACCACGCCATCATTCGTATAAAGGATGTATGTACCTATAGTAGACTGATACGGTGGCTTCTGTCGCCTTGGCAACAGTGGGTATTGTCCGGGTTTGTTTATTCTTGATGTTGAATAACCGAAAATTTTATCAGTAAACTTTCAAAATGCAGTGGGCTCTCCTGATCCTGAGCTGTTTCTTAGCGGACAAGACCGCAGGGCAGGGTATAGGATTTGAAATTCCAATGCTCACTCCGAAGGATTGTGAAGCGGACCAGTTCTATCAGGCGTCCAGTTTGAAATGCGTTGATTGCTCCTCGGACACTCAGACTAGAAGCGCGGATGGTCTGCGCTGTGTCTGCAAACCAGGATATCGCACAGTGCAGGATTACGGTGGCGACGATGTGAGATGCGAGAAATGCCCAGCGGGCACCGTCCCCACCCCTGACAGAATGCTCTGCATGCCGTGCGGAAACACCACAGGACCAGGCGCCGTGTCCTGTCCGGCCTGCTCCAAACCATTGGAATTTCTGCGCTACAGAAAAATCGAGGGCTTTGCAGAGACAACGCAATGGTGCAGCTTATGCCGATCCAACACAATCCCTACAGCTTCGAGTGAGGCCATCAGTTCAGTACACACTCCAGTCCATGTCATTGAAAGAATGCCGGGACATTTTTGCAGTCGCACAAGGCTTTCGCGCAAATTAGCACACAAAAATTCTTGAGAAAGACACCAATTTTACGCACGAAAAAGGTTGCGCTACTCGGAAATCCCGCTCGTGACGCGTATACTTACTTGCCTACTACTGCCTACACACGTAGCATCCGTGTGTGTGTGCTTGCTGTTATGACTGTACGCGACGCGCGTACATACATACGTACGTACTGCGATGATTTCAGCTTATCTCCTGATTTTGTACGTTTTTTGCAGGAACTGGCTGCGAGCCGTGCAATCCCAGCCTCATCGGAATCAATTGCCAATGCGAAAATGGCGAAGTTTCCGGTGGCATCTGTTTCAAATCGTCGGAGACGAACAAGCGCTTTCAGCTGCCTCCGGTTACTTCGGATCTCTACACGACCTTCTTCGATTCTGGTCGCGTGAGCAGCGCCTATGCCACGCAGCATCTGCGAGCCAGCGTTCCGCTCTGCCATCGCACAAACGTCTCCTCTTGTAATCTTCTAGCCAATTTCTGCGTCTTGAACTATTACAATCCCAACAGTGATGCTTGCAAACTGTACCTTCAGTTTAGCACCAGCACAGGAGGAGACAGGTAGGTACGTCTACCTAGGTAACATGTTGATATATAGGCTATGCAGTCTATGTGTGAACTTAGGCGTTGTAACGTAAATTTGTAACATTGGTCCCCAGAATAAATGCCCAAATGAACCCCACGCAACGCATACGGAACTACATACATATATACGTACATAGAGTTGTACAAGATATGTACGTACAGTACAATAGCTGATATCATATGAGTGACATATGTGACATCTCTGCCAACCATGCGATGAACCAACATATTTCGATACGATCATTTGGATCTTTTTGAATGTGTACGTACGTTATTCTTTTCAGTCGTCTGCCCAATGTCCTGTTAACGGGCACCAGCGCAAATGCCTTACTAGACGATCTCGGCATCCCTGTCTCCTATACTTTCAACCCTTCCAATCCTAACTCGCGTCTACGCTTGGTTGCGGCGATATACGGGCTCGACGGCAGGTTTCACGGACTTCACAAGCTTTCCGGAGGCGATCTGCAGTTGTGCCGATCTCCTCAGGCGGTTCTGGACGCGGCCTTTCGATTCGGACAAAGATATCGACAGAAATGCCAGTGGTCGGTGCAGGAACTATGGAACAGAACAGAGGACCAGCTACTCTTTTACAATTTATACCTGGAATACGACGCGGAAACTACAGCGTTCACTGTTGGAGAACCTACGACTCGTCTGTGGCCGATTCCCGTTCTGCTGTTGAACATGCCTGGCAATCCGGAAGCTCAACCTCCACCGGAGCCAGAAGATCGCACTCTCTGGACGCTGGCAACTCGCTTCTTCCTCATCGACAACGTGGCCGGAAAAGAAAACCTGGACGCACCCGCCACCATCGTGCGCTATCCCAAGCTGATACAGTTGAATATCGAGTTGAAACGGAGCAAAAACGGCATGATACTACCACCTTACCTCACTTTGCAGTACGGCGAAGTGAGCTACGATCAGTTCAAGTCAAACCCTTTGGTAGACATAGAATTTGCTGTGGAATATTACATGTCCACGAGCAGGCATGAGAAGGACCTGGAGATTACAATGGGCGTTCTCTGTTCACTGGCTGCGCTCTGGGGCATGTTGAAGGCTTGGAGTTGGGCGAAACGTGCAGGAAAAACGGTGGTAGACTTCAGCGCCATCGTCAAAATGTTGTTCTACGTGGCGGGCATGCTATCGGATGTTTTCTTTGTTGTCATGCTGTGCGCCTGTCTATGGATAACTCTGGCTTACAAGAACCAGTTGACCGTTGTCTACCTGCTGCTAACTCCGACGCAGGAGAAATCTTTTATCATATACTTGAGTGTGGCGGCTGGATTGAAAGCAATTGAGATGCTTCATTTGCTGCTGGAGCAGGTCAGCTGCGAGACGTTCTTCATCGATTGGGAGCGATCCAGGGGTCAAGTGATTCCACATACTATCGATCCACCATCTGCTCCAGGTGAACAGGAGCAGCGGATGGAAGAAGGCGGAGAATTGGAACAGCGACTTCGATCCACCACCAACGGTCGATCGCCAGTCAACAAAGAAAGCCCAATCACAATCTGGCGCACCTACTTGGTAGCCAATGAATGGAACGAGCTGCAGGGATATCGAAAAACCAGCTATGTACTCCAGCTCTTCCTGATGATTTTCTTCTTGGAGGTGCTACATTTCGAGCGACTGACCATTGTGGAACCTGGAATGAACTTGGGTATGTTATGTAATATTTTGCATAGAAGTATTAGGTGTACATGATTGAATAACCAGCACCATCACCAATAAAAAGTGTGATATTATTTCACGTAATCGAAGCAAAGCTTCCCTCGATTTCGCTTAGAAAAAGCCCCACCAGAATTTCAAGATTCCCGTATGGCGCGCTTTGCCATCGCAGCCAGCCTGTACCTACTCATTGGATTCGTACAGTGGGCCGTCAACATGTTCATTGTGGAAAGATGTTTCGTGGATCATTTTCGAAGTTTCATGGACCTCTGTTCCATCAGCAACGTCAGCGTACTTTGCCTCACTCGACCGCAGTACGGTTACTACATCCATGGCAGATCTGTGCATGGATATGCTGACACAAACATGAAGGAAATCAATGAGATGCTGCAAAGAGAAAGGGTTTGGGAATCTGTTGGTTGACCAAACTTAATCGTTGACTTGCGTGCAGTACTGTCTCATAATATTTCAGGACAACCGGTGTAGTCAGCGGGGCTTGGAGCCGAACAGCGATGAGCAATGTTTTGTCGCTGCGCTGCCGCATCGCTTTCGCGAGGAATACGAGAAAATCCTGCTTCCTTTGCGCAACCCGAACGCAGTTCTGAATCGACTGAGCGGTGTGGACGCAGTCACAGCCAAAACTGACAACGTCATCCAGGTGTACCAACGAATGAACAATTATCTCCAGGGATTCATCAACAAGCTGCACACCATCTCTGCCAGCTACTCCATCGCAAATCGAAGCTTCATTGAAGCTATACTGGATTTTGAATTTGCCGACACTGCTCAAATGGGAATCTTTTACAGGTTATGCCAGACATTTCATGTGCCTGTTCGCACATCTGATAAAATCCGACTGTTCGCGCTTTCAGGGATCCAACTGAAGCGGCATATACGGCGGCTTTTCTCTATGGTCACGAGTGGACACAGCTCTCCTTCGACATCCTTTTGTTCTGCATTGTTGATCTCATCGCTCACTATTACCTTTTAGCTGCTTTCGTCACCTACCTGGTAGCTACTATCGTGCGTAAATTTCGAATGTTGGGTGGAACTAAACGCCTCGTTCGCACCAGTTTGGTAGATGAAAGATTCCTCATTTTTGAATCTAAATAGTACTGCTGTACTCTACTGATATTGAACGTGCGACTTCCCGTATTGCCAACTGTACATAGCTGAATATTCCTCATTTGAATCTAAATAGTACTGCTGTACTCTACTGATATTGAACGTGCGACTTCCCATATTGCAAACTGTAAATAACATAGCTGCCTTGTTTGCACAGCATTACTGTATGCGATCTTGCACATCGGTATTGTACTTTTTTATCAATATATCAACTAAAAAATCACCGATCGTGGGGTGGATGTGGATGGTGCCATGCAATGCAGAACTATTCGTACGTACCGGTACCCATAAAATCATGGCACTGCGGACGAAATGAGGAGTGAGGTTACTGTACGTCCGAATACATTAACAAAGCTATGAACAAGAAATTCACAACCGAATCGGTATAGAAAGCAAGAGTGAGGAGAGAAGAGAGTCCAAGGCATATAACGTACGTACATAGGTAGAGGTGATGTTCGTGTGGTCTAAGCGAATCGCCTACGTCGCCTGGCCGGTTCTTCTCCTTCCTCTCGGGTTCTTCTTCTTCTCCCATCTTCTTTTTCTTCCTCTTCTCATCTTCCTCCTCTTCCGTCTG